>JBAKBP010013606.1:0-62243 GCA_037953745.1 Lithodes maja | reverse complement strand
GTACCTTTCACTCCCCTCCCTCTTCTCCTCACTCCACACACCTCCTCACATGCTGCGCAGATCTCATCCTTAAACACCTTGCTCATCTCCTCCACTTCCTCCATAACTTCCAGGTCGAACCCACCTAGTCGTCTTTCCACTGCTCTCCTGTACTCCTCCCTGACTTCCTCCTCCTGCAACCTCTCCACCCTCCTCACCATTCCACCCTCCTCTCGCCTCCCTCCAGCTCTCCTCACCCACTTCTTTTGTATCCTAACCTTAGCTACCACTACATAATGATCAGACAGACCCCCTCCAATACCCCTATACACCCTAGCATCCATCACAGATTTCTTCATTCGTTCATCCACACATACATAATCAATCAATGACTTTCGTTCCATCACTGTCTTATCCTTCATTGTCAACATCCGTTTCCACGTGTACCTGTGGATCATTCTGTGTCGGAAGAAGGTGTTGGCTATCCACAGCCTCCTCCCCACACATACGTCCACAAGTGCACTAAGCCTTTAACCTAACAAGTGCGCATGGGGTAATTGGAAACGTCCCCCTGTGCTGACGTATTTGAGGTGTTTCCGTCACTAAAATATTAATTGTGCCATTAATAGCATTAACCCTTTCAGACTCATATGACGCAGAGGTTGCCAGATTAGCAATAAGAAATAGAGTTCTCTCACTCTTATAATTACCTCTCCATAATTAGTTTTCTGCCCACAGCTAACTCAAAGACAACTACAGAGGTTGAAGTAACTAAACTAAAGGTTTCTAAATACCCCTGATGGTAACAAAGGCTTTAAAGTATCCCTAATAGGCTCAAAATTGCGTCATATGTCGGAGAGGGTTAATACTTATCCATATGCGCCTATTATGGGTTGATTATAAAGGTATTAACCTGAAACAACAATAAAACGAGTGAAAACAGCGTTTGGATGGTCAAAATCGGAGATATAGCCCGCGAGTTGTATAATGTATGGGTGAGGCAACCTGCTTTCCCGCCAATTTCCCCAAGGCCACTGAGACACAGTCGATCGATACTCTCTCTCTCTCTCTTGCACTCGCTTGCCATCAGTGATGACAACACCCTGCTTGCAACTCGCTAATGTTAGCACGAAAATATACCTCAGAATAAGGGAATAACAGGGAAAATAGGTGATAACTGAAGGAGAGGAGGAAAGTGGGGAAGGAGGGGAGGTAGAGGACTGAGATTTTGCATGGCCCAGGGGCCAAAAAAAAATAAAAAAATAAAAAAAATAAAAATAAACAAAATATTTTTTTTTCGATGTCAAAAGTTGATTTTTTGTTTTACTTACTCTCAAGAGTCTCCCCGCAGTCCGCCGGGGGAACTCTTAAGAGTCTCCCCGCAGTTCCCGGGTTAAGCCTTTGATTCCTCAAATGACTTTCAAATCATTATTCATTCATATGGAAGTAGTAAGAGTATATTAAAAATTATGTCATCTGATTAAATGGGTTCAAACAAATATTTAAAGTAACTTCCTTGGCATCTCACATGTTATACTGTGATATGAAATACTATGCACTATTTTCGATACAGCAAGTTGCATTAAACATTTTGTCAGGTTGTACAGAATATATTATGCTCTTACAAGCACAAATACATGATTATTTTCATAATTCCACTGCTAAATTATTAGTATTGATTAAATACAAATAAAATAACAGAGAAACGCCACACCACCACCAAGCGATTTTCCTGCACTGCCCACCACACCTCCAAGCCAAAAGGAAACAACCACCAACCCATCAAGATGTGCAAGAGTCGCTGCAATCAATGTGGCACGTCCTTCAACACCCGGGAAGAATTTACTCATCACCATAGACAATCCCGAGGCAAAACAGAAAAGAAAAGATGGCAAGGAAAGACCACACAAGAAAAGGCACCATAAACATCATACTTCCAAACGCCATTCTACATCTAAGCCACATCACCGCCGTCACCGTGAAGCCAAGAGGGACTACCCCAAGTACCCCAAGAAGTCGCCCCGCACCCGTGCCCTTATTTACCTGAGACGGATCGGCCGGAACAACCCAACAAAAGGTATAACCACCGCGGACAATTCTAAGATAATTTCAGTTGGAAAGCTCTTGGTTATCTCTCACTGGAAGATATCCAATAGCTGGAAGATTTTGGCCCCCTTTTAATATTGGAGTAAAACCCTAATTGCACTGGTAATAAAGCCTTACTCCAGTCTTATTTAACATCGTGGCTCATCAAAGGAATTTGTTATTAGACTTTACTGGAGGCTACCTAATACCCGTTCCTCTGCTTCGATCCTGCGTTGTTATTAATATAGAATGCTGATTTATCAAGTGCTCTATTAGTAACAAACCACCCCCGTCTATTAATAGTTCACGCACTGGCTGTACATTAATTAGACAAGGGCTCTGTGAGATACCGTCCTGCATAACGGCACTCAAAATGAGAGTCCCTCCAATACGGAAGCCCAGGCATTTGCTCTGGGACACGATATCGGTAAAGGCCAAAATTTCCTCATCAAAACCCAGTTCTGAAAGACTTCTAATGGTCAGAACAGTTAAGAGACGTTGCGTCACAAACAACTCTCTTACGTTAGTTCGATAATGTGTTGCAGATGCACTGGCATATTGCACTCGATATTTAAGACCCAACACCAAGAGTACTGGAAGTTCTGCATCGAAACTCTTATAACGGTCAGAGCAGTTAATGAGTCCTCTCCTACGTTAGCTCGATTATATTACAAAAATAATACAAATGCATTGGTATATTGTATGTATTATTCAAGACCCAACACCCAAGAGCTCGAGTCTCCAACTACTGTCAACCAGGCACGTCAGGACAATCACCACGGCCCAGTTCCTCACCAGAAAACTACAGAGTGCTGATAGATAATATATAGTGAAATCCTTCATAAGTAGTTGTACTATACCTTATTGATAAAAGGAAGTACTTCATTAAATGTTTATATCGTATTTATATGCTATTGAAAATGCATAAGAAGTACTAGTGACACGCCTTGTATAAAAGGAAGTACTCGAGTGAATATATAATATCCTATCTATGCAATTAAACCAACACCTAAGTACTAGTGATTGCCCATCTAATTTAGGGAAGTACTTATATTAAAGTTCTTTATATTCATACAAAGTGAAAGAAAATAAATATAATTGGCCTCAGCCATCAGCTGGTGCCGGGCGCCTCTTCAAACCTCCCGCACCAGCACACCACAGCAGGGCGAGGCAGCATGGCTGATGTACGATGCCTCCAGTATTCGAATGACGGTTATTTACACCACCCGAGCATCATCACCTCCGAGGGGAGGTGTGGCGGAGTGGTATTGCCACTGGACTGGTAATCCAATGGACCCGGGTTCGAATCCCAATATGTCAATGGGAAGATATTATTGGGATGGAATTTGTGCTGTACCTAGTTTCAGTGCATTACCACAGCACACCGAAATGTCAAAACAAAATACCCTCATTGTTCCCTGATTAAATAGCATTGTATTGTAACAGCGCAACTTTAGGTGGCTGTACACATTTACTTAGGTAGTCTAATTCACATATATATCACTATAACCAATATAATAACCTTTTAGAGAACTGTAAGTGTGTTGGTGTGATCTCCCAATAGAAGTTCACACCATCACAATAGAAGCTGGTAACTTGCCACTGTGCATAGGCAAGCACGGATCCCACGATCACAAGATGGTATCACACATCCGTTGCCAGGAAATCGAGAAGTAATTGCTAGCAACTTTGTCACACCCAGTAATCACACAGTGTTGCTGAGCCGCACGCCTCCCTCAAGCAGGGAGGAGACGAGTCAGTCAGCACACATCAGCCTCCCAAGGAGGGTCCCTCACCTCAACCCTAAGGGTAAGATTCGTGACCAGTATAAGTGTAAAAGTACCTTATAAGTATCAAGTGACATACTTACGTTCTAGTAAAACCCTTCTATCATTTGTTCTCTCTTTTTACAGGAGAATAGATATACTAGGAAAGCAGCTCAAAGTTCTATGGTTGCTTTTATTAACCCGGCGCGCGCGCGCAGGGTGTAGTGAACACCACACTTCTGGGCGGCAATATTAAGCTCCATTCCCGCCTATAATCGTAATTTTACGATAAATATCGATATTACTTATTCATATGCGCCTATTTTACGTTTAATATGAAGATAGTAACATGTAACAACAATAAAACAAGTGGGAATAGTGTAAGGATGGTGAAAATCGCGAAGTATTGCCGAGCGTTCATTCATGAGGTGAGAGACAGGGGAGGCCTACACCCTCCTCTCTCGAAGCCTTGAGAGTGACTGAGGCCTGTCTCTCTCTTTCCCACGCATAGACACACACAAGACCACAGCCTAGGATCAGTTTGGAGATGTTTACACAAAGATATATCAATGAATAAGGAAGTAACAGGGAAAATAGGTGATAATTGAAGGGGGGAAGGAGGGGATTTTGACAGATGTGGAGTAGTGATAGGAGGTATGGAGGGGAATTATCTCACTTAATAACCCTTCACTTGTTTTAAGTGCTACTGGGGCCTTTTAAAAGTTTGTTTAGGCCTTACCTCTTAAACCTCTCACGTTCTTGATGCAATTTTGAGCCTATTAGGGATACTTTAAAGCCTTTGTTACCATCAGGGGTATTTAGAAACCTTTAGTTTAGTTACTTCAACCTCTGCAGTTGTCTTTGAGTTAGCTGTGGGCAGAAAACTAATTTTGGAGAGGTAATTATAAGAGTGAGAGAACTCTATTTATTATTGCTAATCTGGCAACCTCTGCATCATAAAAACGTGAAAGGGTTAAGAGAGTCCTCGCCCTTGCCCACCAAAACCTCTTTAGAGTGTTCTCGCCATTCCCGGGTTAAGTAGGTTACTTTTGTTAAGTAATAGAAAAAGTACTTATATCGGTACACATTCAACTCTCAGTATACGCCAAATTAGCAAGTAACTTTAATTGCATTTCCCCAACACTAGGGACGCTTAGTGCAATAGCTATCATTCCTTTACAATTAGGATTAAGGGCTACAGACTTATATTTTTCTGATAAATAAATAATAAAAGCCCAGTGCAAATTTATTTAACACCTTACGAGCGGCCTATGCGGTTTATTTATATGTACCGCCCAGCGGGGTGTTTTTAGCCAAAATAGGGCTGTTTACGTGATCATTTTCATGCCTAAATAAGACCCAGAACGTAAAACAAGTATCTATCCCTGAAAGGGCATAAACAGAGCTTTCGAATGACACCATAACGATCCTTTTATGATGGCTAGTTTTCTTGCAATAACCGTGCAACGCGAGTGCAAAAAGCATGTAATTAGGCAATTTCCCCATACAATTCCGTATATAGCGAGTGAGAGAGGGAGGGAGGAGGTGGGATTTGTGTCAGTAGGTTCGCCGCGGTGGTCGGGAGCAGTCATACGCTCGCTACTCTCCTGCCACCACTTGTCTCTCTCTCTCAGCAACATTACGTGCTGAAATTGCCACACGATATATGTCGAGCTCCGCCACATAGTCCAGCTTTATTTAACTCGACTTATGTTGCGCGCCGCTAATTAAGGGTTAAGACCTACACAAATATTTCCCAGTGCATAAACAATGTTCCAGACTCCTACAGAGTGCTACAACAATGTCCAGGAAATATGAGGTAAGAAAATAAGTTAACCCTAATCATTCCCCTCAGTGCCTCCTTCATAAACCTCCCATACATATTGGTGGCAGCTTAGGGATGTGATTAACCCCTAAAGTCAATCGAACCATTAAAGTAGAACAAACAAAGAAAAATAAGCCTCCGAAGACAATTATATTAACAAAACTTAATAACCGTATAGCAACCTAGAACCACAACTATAGACAATATATAATAACTGAGCTAAAAGGAAATAAGAAAAGACAACAATAGTGTAAACAAAATCATCAGTGAATAATTAAACAAGTACAGTTCCAAGCAGAGAGAGATGATATCAGTGGGCAAACAAGCTTACTGTAGACTCAACAAGTAGCAAGCTGAGTCAGTCTCCCAGGCATTCACAGCCTCGAGCGGGTGACTCATCCAATAGTCACCCACCATCACCCTTGCACTACCACCTTCACTCACCCACTCTCTCAACCATGCCAATGACGAGCGAGTCAGGAGTGAGCGTGGGTCTGACGTATGAGGAGTGACGTCACCGAGAGCTGAAGCACAGAAATCTACGGGACACCGATGTACCTCTTCATTCAAAACTGATAGACGTCTTCAATCAACACAACCTACAAGCAGTGAACGCCTCTGTAATAGGTTAGTTAGGAGTAACATTCCAAATACACAGTCATTTTTTTGTATCTTACACCACTGCAATGCCAGTGTGAATTAATTATCTTAGTAACAAACTATTGATTTAATTCGAGTTTTTGAGGTGTACTGAACGTCCATCTTATGTAATTTCGATTAAATTCGGGTTTTACTTAACAGATTTTATCTCACACTAAGGAAAAATATACTTATACTTCCTTAAATAAATCGCTCTTCTCAACAGACGTTTTTATATTTAACCCTCTATTGGCGGCGCGCAACTTATGTCGTGTGAAAGAAATTTGGACTAAGTGGCGGTTCACAACTTATGTCGTGTGCCATTTTCACCACGTAATGTTGCTGAGAGAGAGAGATAAGTGGTGGCAGGAGAGTAGCAAGCGTATGACTGCTCCAGACCACCGCGGCGGACCTACTGACATGAATCCCACCCTCCCCCACCCTCACGCACTTGCTACACAGGGAATTATGTAGGGAAACTACCTAATTACATGGTTTTTGCACTCGTGTTGCGCGATCGTTGCAAGAAAACTAGCGGTCGGTCGTACAAGGATGGTTGGGGTGTCATTGGAAAGCTCTGTTTATGCCCTTTCAGGGATAGATACTTGTTTTACGCTCTGGGTCTTATTTAGGCATGAAAATGATCACGTAAACAACCCTATTTAGGGTAAAAACACCCCGCTGGGCGGTACATATAAATTACCGCCTAGGCTGCTCGTAAGGTGTTAAAGGCCTCACAGTAATATATTTTATTGCAGTAACAGGACTCTAAAGAAATTTGCTAACAGTGATCAAACCCTTCTTTTCTGTTGCTTCGTGTTTCCTCCTGTCTTTTCATTTCTTAGTAAGAGAATAGGTTATCCCTACAGTGCCTTACTAAACTGAATTTCTTAGTAAGAGAGTATCCCTATACAGTGCCTTACTAACTTGAATTTTCCTGAGATTTCCTTGTATTCTGTTTTTTTGCTGAACTCATAATTCTAACTAACATCATTCATCCTTACAACTTTGGATAGAGGTGTGACGTTAATGTGAAACTCCTACGATCAATATTCTATGCTAGTGACCTTGATATTTAGTCATTTCAGAATTCATGAGGGGATTATGTTTCAATGCTTGTAAATTTTTCTTGAATTTAAAGTGGAATTTAAGGAATAGGAGTTTGAGCCTCAGTCAGAGCTTGAGATAAGAAGTAGGGACACTTCTACTGACCTTGACAACCTGACTGAAGGATACATTGGGCCACTCCAATACATCCTTAGCGCAAGCGAACTTCTAATATATTTACAAACCAACTATAAGGCCCTTAGTGTCGCCCAGGCACGAAGGTTATGTTATTCTGAAACTGTTATTCTGTGCTACGCACTTATCAGAATTTTTCCCCCTACTTACGTCCTACATTTTTGATAAGTGTGCATAGTTAAGGTGTTATCTCCGTAGCAGAACGGAAAGTATCCACCAATACACTGTGTACAATACCTGCGTCTCCTCCGCTACGGAGCCTGAGACTATTACTGCCTCCTTACCTGTACTACGTACAACTGAGGAAGGTTTCACATTTTAAAATTTCTAGGGCTAGGGTTGAATTTTTGTAGATGCAAGTGTAGAGTAGGTCTGAAGAACCTACTACACCTACAGATAGCTACAGCTCCGGCTACAACTACAGTTCCGGCTACAGTTATGATGGCTATAACTAAAACTACAGCTATGACAGTTATGGCTATGACAGTTACAGCTATGACAGCTACTCCTTCGGCTACAGCCCCGGCTACAGCCAGAGGCAAATCTCACGTGGATGTTCAGTCACAGCATAAAGTCCACTTGCCTAGGTTCTCTGGGAAAGATTGTCCCAATTACCCAGGAGGAGTTATCCAATTTCTGAAGGAAATGGAGAAACACATGAAGTCCAGTAATCGCTTCAAGATGGACAAACATAAAATTGTCTTTGTCCAGTTGCATCTGAAACCAGGGAGTGCTATCGACCTCGCTCAAGCAGCAACTCCACTTCAGACATCAAGCTACTATGAATTCTGGGTAAACCTTGTTGATTTCGCTAGCACAGCAAGTCATGAAGGTTATCAAGGAAGTACCCCCATCGCCCCAGTAGCTAAACAAACTCCAAAGTCTCCCACAAAAACCTCAGACACGAGTTTTGAGACTAGCCAGGAGTCCCCGGAGTCACCTTCGGACACTGATGCGAGATTTGCTGCAGACACAGATACTGCTTCTGAGACCTCGTCGGACTCAGCTCCCTTGATTCCAGGCGCTACAGCAGAGACTGTTCCCGCATCTCTTCTCAAGTTGGTTCCGAGGCTCCGCCCCATTAAAAAGCCTGAGCAAATTACTCTTGTCAAGCCAAGAAGAACTCGAAGAGCAGACCCCGAGCTAATTTCTCTTGCCAATCCAAGAAGAGCTTGTGAGATAGTAACAGTTTCACAGACAGTTTGTACTTATTGCAACCAGTGCATTAGAGTAAGGCACCTTTGTGTGGCAAGTCGCAGAGCCCGTCCGACAAAACCGCCTCCGAGGAAGGCTGCCGCAACCCATATATAGTGTGGCCACTGCCCTAAAGTTAGTCATACAAGAGAGAATTGCTGGACACTCCATCCACGATTACACCCAAAGAAGAAACAAGCGTCACAACGCAAACCCCGAGTGCATACCAATCCTCGTAAGGGAGGAAAACCACAATGGAACCCTCCCCCTAAACATCAGGAAAGACCTGCACAAAGGGGATACTGCTTCGCTTGTGAAGTATTTGGGCACGACACAAAGGATTGCCACCATGTAGACCAAGAGATGAGTCGCCTCCTTTGCAATTCTGGTTCCTACCAGCATGTCAGATCCTTTAGTCCCAATACTACAATTGCCAGCTCTCTGCATCACAAACTCCCTGGAGTTGCAAAGAACGAGACCCCTCCACGGTCGACAATTTGCGTCACAATCAAAACCTCACACTAAGGTTATACGTGACTAAGACAGTTTCACATGGTGGATTAAACCTCACAGCAAGGTCCCAAATAGTAACCCAAACGCATTCTTGTGGTGGAAGACATCTTTTACAGGTATCGCACACAACTCACATACTTCGCGTAGCAGAAACGCCTAAGCAAATACAAGGTTCCGCACAAGTCCAAATTATCTATGTCCAAGACATAATGAATCTGAAAGATAACCACATCAACGTGAAGTCTCACAGCTTGAGTTTCACCCATCGTTGTTCCGGTACTCCGTACTGTGTTCGACCCGATTTATCCCCAGCACTGATCATGTAACATCTGTTCCAACAGGTATGGGCAGTTAGCTTACGCAAGAGCCTTGGAATCTGTTCTGAGTACCCGGTGCATAGGTCACAGTTGGGACAACATTGTCGAAGTACATACACAACACGCATTACGCGTTCTTTCCTGCATTCGATCATAAGCAGGGACTGTGTCAACAGGTATGACCGGTTTCACCTGCAAGATCCTGAGAGCTCTCGCTTTAAATCCAAGAGTGCTAAGATTAAGAGCCGTGTTGCAAACCAGATTTTCTTTCGCTCAAATTCCAAAGCCATAAAGGATTCGTGTCCGGAAAACAAAGGATTTATGCGAAGAATAGGGTACGTCCTCCAGAAAACGACATGAAATTACAGCCGATGTGGAAAAATCTTTTACAGCACACGTAAGCACATTACCAACGGCATCCAGACCTACAATGTACTAAGACATCCTGCAGGCAAACCCTGTACAGGATATGAACCTCCGTAGACTTACAGAATGATTTCGCACATCTACTCCGCTATCTAAGCGCATAGCTAAACATTCTCCTGAAGCTACAAAGACCTAGACTTAGGCTTGTAGTCGACTTCCGCAATGTACTGCTAAAAAACACTAAAGGATATCAGAATGCACTACATAGCCCTAAAAGTAAACCTAGGAAAATCTAAGACCCACGTCCTTCCTTTGGTTGGCACCAACCCGATTGGTAACCAAGAACGGGATAGTTTTAGGTGGTTGATCACCACAAAGACAACCACACAGCATATTCTAGCCAAGTTAAGGAAATTACTTCCCACAGCCTGATCCGTCAAAGCTCCTACAAGCCATAAGAATAACGGGAACAAAGTTTTTCAAAGCAACTCAAAGTCTAAGTTTTTCTTAGGTGGAACTCCATCACCTCATGGATAGACACCAGAAGACTTGACTGTACATTCACGATCGTTATCTGTGATGTCCCAGTAAGCCAATCTCGAGTCGAGCAGAAAGGATTCACATCAAATAGTACGATCTGTGCAGTTCATTACCTTCTACAGTCACACTTAAACTACAAACTTAAGGTTAGAATTACCTTAAGTTTGTAGTTTGCAAGTTTGTAAATAAGATGTTTCCAAGTCTTACAAGGCAGAGCTCATCAGAATGCTTGTCTAAATACTTCAGTAAAAACATGCTCAACAATTCACACTAGTACAAACGACTCTTCTCACAAGATCTCTGTACAGTAATCAAGATGCCAAGTGACCTAGTCAAGATGATAGTCATTGGTCACATAAGGAAAGTGTTGAATAAAGTAGAGACCAGATGCCACAACACAGAAAGGTTAACTCCTGCAGCAACTTGGGAGTCGAAACCTTAGTGAAAGTTTAGCCTTGAGCCTTCCTTCGACCTCTACTCAGACAGCCAGGCAAGGACAAAAAGGTATTCAAAGGTGATAGAATTCTCACTGGCAGACTAACGCAGTGGTACGAGATATTCCTACAGCTAACCCGGCCTGTATTTAGGGTAAAAGCTAACGTGGCAACCAACGCACCAGACCGTGGTGGTCAAGTGGTGAGCACGCTCGCGTGTGAATCTGAAAGACCCGGGATCGAATCCCTGCCACGGCGGACATTTAGTGGGTGCGGTAGTACGTCCTAGCATGTTTCACATGCTTGCACCCAGTCAGGGGACATCCTGATGACGTATACAGACAAAACACACATAACAAAGCCACTCCAACACCTTCCTCTCTCTCCAACACCCCTTCTCCCCTCTCAACACTCTTCTCTGAGCTATTGCCGATAAAAATGGCATGTTCAGTCCTGTAAAGAATCGTAAGATTCAGAGTCGTAAAGATTCCAGGACGAGCTCATTAGCGGCGGATCCCCAGATCGACCGTGGTGATTGTCACCTAAACATCTACAAAACAAACGAACAAACTCTCCAGAATCATGCAAGTTGCCCCGGTGATCTCGTTACAGACCTAAATGAAGCCAAGTGAAAGACGAGCAAGCCTAGATCCACTACAAATCCAACAAGTTAGCTATATCTGGAATCGGAGAAGATGATGTCTTTTCCAGACCCCAACTTCATCTGACGCAGTTCCGATTGCACTAAGAACCTCTGGTTAGACTCTTCCCATTGACACACACATACAGCCATGTATATGTCATTCCAGATACGATTGTAGTACTTCAGAAACAGCATGATGCCATCAAGTTGTAACCTAGTACAGAGACTGTACCAACAAGTGTGGACAGTTCATCTGTGCAGACAGGAAGCAACTCTTGAGGCTGCTAAATTGATGTACTACTGGAAAACTATTAAGAGGGATAGTAAATGACACATTACCAAAAGACTCTCTTGTGCTACCACAAAGTACTTAAGAAGAAACCATAACCTGTGACACTCCTGGAATACCCAACGGCTTCACATCCATTTGACAGTGTGACGCTCCTGCATAGTAGCCACGTGCGGGCATGCGCGAGTGTCGGCTGCCCAGCCGTTTAGAAACCGGCCGGCGGGCCGGCTTTTCCTTAGTATATATCCTACGACAATGTAACTAATGTCTGGGATATTCTTATGTTGTTTCACAGCTTGAAGCTGCCCTTATTCTTAACCAACGCATCTTAGTATATTTTATTCTCGATAGTTGATTGTTTCATTATAATATATAAGATGTAAGTCTAGTGAGAGTGGGAGGAGACGAGCGGGAGAGAGAGACCGGCTGGGGGACGTTGCTTCGCGCGGGCGCGGAGAGACTAGCTTGGGACGAGCCTGATGTTGCCAATTTGATCGCAACGTTAGGCTTAGTTTCGACTCACGCAAGGGGTAGAGGATTTTGACCCGGCAACGGTGTTGAGTGTTGCCAAGCATGGGATGTATTTCGCATGCCTAGGGTGGGGTCCAGACAGATTCAGGACTCAGAGCTCACCTCACTGTCATACCCTTCGGACCCCCTTGATATCTATCCCTCTCCACCCCACTTAGAAACTTTCTCTCTTACTTTGTATACCTTCTTTCCACTACTTCACCAATCTATTTAATTATCCCATCCCCTTGATAGACCTTATATCTATTATTGTATTAACGACGAGCTCTCAGATAATTAGATAGGATTTTGGGTCTTATGCAGAGATGTAATTGTTAATGAGACCTAGGAAGCTTTTTTGTTGTCTCATATTTGGTGGTTTCATGCTTGCTAGTGTGTTCTTGTGGCAGGTGAGCAGGGGCTAGACCGGAGGGGAGGCTTTTTGTGATCCTTTAAGTAAAGTCTGCTGGTGCGAGTCCTGTGGACCCGCACGATTTTACTAGGATACCCGTGGGAGTCTGGGGGCATTTTCTTGTCTGTGTGCCTGTGTGTCTAGTGTTGTGTTGTGTGAGGGCCCTTGCCTAGTCCACTCAGCACTGCGCTAGCACGTCTTGTTTTTGTTTTAGGGTCGCCAGGAGAGAGTCAGATACTTGGGATCTGAGTCTCACAAGAGAGCACCCTTTCAATTAGAGTAATTTGGCGCACAGACTTGGGAACGTCCCTAGGCTAGAGCAGGTGGCTCAGCCCGGGTATCCGAAGCCTATATCCTTCCGGCTAGACCTCTGCCACCTGGCATATTAACAGCTAGTGGTTTATTATATCTGTATGCTTGTTATTGTGCCACAGTTTACCGTTTTTGTGAGCATTGTGAGTCAGGGTGTGGCTTAGAGACTCTGTCCGAGCAGGCTTGCCTGACTAAGAGTGAGAAGCACACCTGTATGTGGTTATGTTGCGAGTTGCTGCCTTTATTTAATTATACCTATGCCATTATACACTGTATGGCCTATCACTAGTATTTATTCCTGCTTATGAGTTAAGAGTTCTCTAAATCCGTAACGTACTTTCTTTGCTAAGCATCAGATCCTACAGTAGCCGCATGCTGTTTAGAAACCTGCATCTTGTCTACCTGTACGATGTTTTGAGGACTGTTTGCTTTCACCTTCTTTCACGCAGGGGTGATTAGTTGTATTAATTAACGTAACGTTAAATGTACTTTCTTCTAGTTTGTTATTAAATTGTTTTCTGCAATTTAATTCCGTTATCTATCTTTTCCTTGAAGCTTTAAGTCAACTTAATTGTGTGATCTTTTATATAGCCTGCTTGACTATCAGCAGTCTATAGTGCGTGCACCCTGTAACCGAGTCATAGGATACCTTGTTGTCCAGGCAGGACTCTTGATGGTTTAGGGTGGTTTGTTGCCTGGGTTTATAGATAAGGGTTGGATCTAGCGTTTTCCGTTGTTGCTTGTTGCCGCATACCTAGTCCAATAGAAAGAGCCCAGTGTTTATATATCCCAGGACGTAACAAATGGCGACCTTGCATAGGATTTACTGAACAGAGGAATATAGTGGTCATTTGTTTTGAGATTCCTTATGATTAGAGGAATACAGTGGACATAGTTTTTTTTTGGAGCAACCAATATAACACATTAAAGACTTTAAATAGCATTAGTATATATATACTTGCATAGGAGATAAGGCACATTCTATAACCGTGATAATTACTGCAGTACACAAACATGTTTAATACATCAGAACACAGTGGTGGGTCAGGTCACGATACGGGCTCGGAGGGAGAAAGACCTGTGGAGTGGCTAGTCGATAGCGAGGAGGGTGCTAGAAGATTTTTAGAGGTGCCCCTTACCGCTGCCAGGGTGTTGAAGCTGAATAAGTATGGCTTAAAGTGTGTGGCAGGTCTTCAGGGTCACCAGGGTTTAAGTGGCATGAGGAAGGATCAGCTGAGGACTTTGATATTGGGTTTAGAAGGGAGAGACCTGGGTGGAGAGGCGACTGGGGGCCCCGGTCCCCAGCCCCCCCTCCACTCTACCCCCGTATCAAACGTCAGGGTGCCTGAATTTAGTACATACCCCCAAGTTGATGGTCAATGGCAGCGTGGAATTCAATCACAGGGACCCTCCCCATTAAATGCATCTTCCCCTCCTCAAGGGTTGACTCCAGATTTGTTGTTTCGGCTTGAGATGGCCAAGGTTGAGGCCGCCGAAAGGCAGGTTAGTGTGCAGGCTGAGGTTGCTAGAGCTCAGGTTGAGGCTGCTAGAGCTCAGGCTGAGGCTGCCGAGAGAACAGCTATACGAGAGGCTGAACTGCAGGCAGTGTCTACTAGGTATCGGGCTGACAGGGAGCTGGAGAGATCTCGAGTGGAGGTAACAGGGCGAAATATTGGGGGAGGTAACAGACATTGGGACCAATCATTGTCGCACCTGCTTAAACTAGTTCCTGTGTTCGATGAATCATGTGTGACTGAGTTTTTTATGCGATTTGAGAAGAAGTGTCAGGAACACCAGTGGCCTCAGGAAAAGTGGGCAGCATTAGTTTCATCAAGACTCCTAGGAAAGGGGCAAAAAGCGTATGATGCACTACCTTTAGAGTCCTGTGTAGTTTATGATGAGCTAAAGAAGGCTGTGCTACGGGCCTATGAGTTACAACCAGAAACTTACCGCTTGAAGTTTCGGGGTGTTACTAAGGGCAAGGATAGTACCTTCCTAGAACACGCCCGGGATTTGTCTGATGCACTACGACATTGGCTGCGTTCTGAGAGGGCAGCTACTTTTGAGGAGTTGAGGGAGCTGGTTCTCTTGGAGCAGTTCTTTAAGTGCACAGGCGGGGACTTAACATTAAATATAAAGGAAAAAAATCCTAGAACTATCCAGGAGGCAGCAGAAATGGCTGACCTCCGACTGTCATTGATTCGAGGGTGCGAAGCAGCAGCTAGGAGTTAGTCGGGTGCAAAGGATCGTACCCCTCCCCCTCCCAAGAATTTTGATACACATAAATACACAAAACCATGTAGCACTGACAATAAAACTGAACATAAACCAAATACCATCCCGTATAAGAAGTCTAATGGTACCTCCCACTCCCAAGGGAAACCAAAGAGTAAAGAGTGCTTTGCATGTCACAAGGAGGGTCACTTTGCAAATGCTTGTCCGAACAAGCCACCAAACAAGGTTGTGTCATTGGCCCGCAGCATAGGGGTGTCGCCTATATCTTCTGAGTTTGCCAAGGGTAGTTCGTCAGAGGTTGGGACATAGCCTGTGTTCAAGAGTCCGGAAGGCTTGAACCCTGTCCGCGACGTCTTTGGGGGTCATAGAGGGCATGGTTTTGTGAGGTGGGCTGGCGAAAGGCGAGGAGTTAAGCTATTGCCTGATACTGGGGCTTCTCAGACCTTGTTAAAGAACTTTACTGGTAGGCCGATTAACGCTGCTCGGGTGGTGGTAGTTCAGGGGATCAATGCTTCGAAGTCCTACCCGCTGGTGCAGATGGAGCTGGAGGTGGGTGGTGTGGCGAAGGAGCTGGATGTCGGAATTGTAGAGGACTTGCCTGTTGGGGGCGTCGACCTCCTCCTCGGCAACGACTTTGCGGTGCCTGCTTCTAAGGTTTCACCCTTGGTCGTTGCCGAGAAGGCGGCCGACGTTAGTAGGGAGGAACAGGAGTGGGTTGAGAAGTGTAGCGTACAAACCATGGCGTGTGTTGTGACGCGTTCTCAGACATCCGGAGCCTTCCAGCCACCACCTCAGTCTATCAAACCGCGGAGGAAAGGTCACAAGAAAACGGGAAGTGTTGGTCAATTGGAGAGTTTTGAGCCGGCAGTGTTTCTTGGTGACTCATTATTGGCACCTATGTTAGAGTCTGGAGAGGCCCCAGGACCTGTCACAGCTAGTGAGGAGGTAGGGCAGGAAGAGACTCCGAGGCAGCAACGTTACACACGGAGAGAAAAAAGGGTTGCTCAGTTTGATATTGGGGGAGGACTTGGGTTGCTTCGGAAGCATCTAGACAGGTTGGTTCCCTCAGATATTTGTAAACTGCAGTTGGAGGATCCGGAAGTTCAGACGTGTGGTAATGGTGCTGTCGAGATCAAACACGAGGACGGGGAAACACGTCATGTGAACCTGTTGGAGGAGTTTGTGAGGCAACCACCTGAGCAGCCTACTGTCCCTGCGTTGGTCTGCAGCGGCCAAGGTGGAGAAGGAGAGGGGGGCAGTAGGGCACAGGTGGAGGAGAGTAGGGATTGTCATGTCTCGGCGGAGCAGTGGGCGGGGGACACGAGTCTGGTGGCTGTGGAAGCGCTAGAGCACCTGCCTGAGCAGCAGTGTGCAGCGCTCCAGCACCAGCTCGGTTCATACCCCACTGGTCGTGTCGAGCCCCTGAGTCTCACAACTCGGGCGGTGCAAGATGTTCCGCGGGCAGGTCACGTGAGTGTTGAAGGACCATTGGCCTTGTTGTTTCGGTGGTTCAAGGTGGGCGACGAGGCTTTGGCATGGTTGCCAGGTCAGGGTCGACCCATGGCTGCCGGGGGTGGTGGTCAGAAGGAGGACTTTGAGCAGATTGGTGAGGTTGGCTGTGGCATGGAGGTGCCCAGTCGTCGCATAGCCTCCCAATGCTGCTCTAGTCAATTGCAACAGCCCTACCATAGACCGACTGTATCTGGCCATGTCGCTAAAAGCGGTGATGCTGCGCAGGCAGATGTAGTCGTAAGAAATGCGGGGGTGTGCATGTACGGTATCGGCGGGGAAGCTTTAGCAATAATGAACTATGGGAGTGAATGCACAGGTGGTACTGATTGTCCCTCTCATGACCTGGCTGTTCTAGGGACGAAGGTGGAGAAGGAGGGAGACTACAGGTTAGAAGCTGCGGTCTCGGCTGGGTTGTGGAAGGGCACTAGGATTGTTATTCTGCGAGAAAAGTTGTTTACTAGGCTGTGGCAGTGCATCCACATGTTTGTTGCTTCTCCAGGCCTGATGTATGGGGTAGAATCCGACATGCAGGCTGGAGATAGTGCAAGGCTCAATTTAATTCCCTATCGTATAAATCCTGCTCGACAGCCTGTGGTGCAAGCAGAGCTGGATTACGTGTTGACGAAGGGTCTGAGGGATAAGGAATGTCGTGAGTGGTCGTTGCCTGTAACTTTGCAACCGGTGTTAAGTGGCAAGATCAGTGAGTGTGTTGATTGTGAGAGTGTGTGTGCATTATCCCTGACAGACGCCTATACCTTATCGAGAGTTGACGACACCATAGACCGCCTCGGGGCTGCATCGCCTATCACGAAGGTAGAACTAGTGAAAGGTTATTGGCAGGCCCCATTGCCGGAAAGAGCGAAGAGAAATGCCAGTCTTGTGATGAACTGGGCAGTTTATCAGTGCCAGGTGTTGTTTTGCTGCCGGGACACAAGTTGGCTGTGTGGCATGCTAAGGGCACTGATAATGTTTTGGCTGATTGTTTGTCACGGGAGGGATTGTTTGCAGGAGAACCCTCGCCGTTCAGTCAGTGTGTGTTGAGACTGGAGTAAAATAGGCTTGCCCCTGTAAGTGCAGCCGCCAAAAACAAATTAAAAAAGCAAAAACCTTATAAAAACTCTTTATTTTTATAATGTGTAGAATTTTGTATAAGATGTTGTAGCAGTATCTAAGTTGAATGTTTTCGCTTATTGTCGCTAAGTTAGTTGAACTTGCTCGGTGGAGTGCAACAGTCTTTATTTTTTTTATATATAGTGCCTTGTGTCGCAACAGTGTGTGGTACTATGAGAAGGTTTCTGTTAGATATGAAGGACTTAGTTAAGTGTCTTATATCTTGGGGGAGGTGTGACGCTCCTGCATAGTAGCCACGTGCGGGCATGCGCGAGTGTCGGCTGCCCAGCCGTTTAGAAACCGGCCGGCCGGCTTTTCGTTAGTATATATCCTATGACAATGTAACTAATGTCTGGGATATTCTTATGTTGTTTCACAGCTTGAAGCTGCCCTTATTCTTAACCAACGCATCTTAGTATATTTTATTCTCGATAGTTGATTGTTTCATTATAATATATAAGATGTAAGTCTAGTGAGAGTGGGAGGAGACGAGCGGGAGAGAGAGACTGGCTGGGGGACGTTGCTTCGCGCGGGCGCGGAGAGACTAGCTTGGGACGAGCCTGATGTTGCCAATTTGATCGCAACGTTAGGCTTAGTTTCGACTCACGCAAGGGGTAGAGGATTTTGACCCGGCAACGGTGTTGAGTGTTGCCAAGCATGGGATGTATTTCGCATGCCTAGGGTGGGGTCCAGACAGATTCAAGACTCAGAGCTCACCTCACTGTCGTACCCTTCGGACCCCCTTGATATCTATCCCTCTTCACCCCACTTAGAAACTTTCTCTCTTACTTTGTATACCTTCTTTCCACTACTTCACCAATCTATTTAATTATCCCATCCCCTTGATAGACCTTATATCTATTATTGTATTAACGACGAGCTCTCAGATAATTAGATAGGATTTTGGGTCTTATGCAGAGATGTAATTGTTAATGAGACCTAGGAAGCTTTTTTGTTGTCTCATATTTGGTGGTTTCATGCTTGCTAGTGTGTTCTTGTGGTAGGTGAGCAGGGGCTAGACCGGAGGGGAAGCTTTTTGTGATCCTTTAAGTAAAGTCTGCTGGTGCGAGTCCTGTGGACCCGCACGATTTTACTAGGATACCCGTGGGAGTCTGGGGGCATTTTCTTGTCTGTGTGCCTGTGTGTCTAGTGTTGTGTTGTGTGAGGGCCCTTGCCTAGTCCACTCAGCACTGCGCTAGCACGTCTTGTTTTTGTTTTAGGGTCGCCAGGAGAGAGTCAGATACTTGGGATCTGAGTCTCTCAAGAGAGCACCCTTTCAATTAGAGTAATTTGGCGCACAGACTTGGGAACGTCCCTAGGCTAGAGCAGGTGGCTCAGCCCGGGTATCCGAAGCCTATATCCTTCCGGCTAGACCTCTGCCACCTGGCAGATTAACAGTTAGTGGTTTATTATATCTGTATGCTTGTTATTGTGCCACAGTTTACCGTTTTTGTGAGCATTGTGAGTCAGGGTGTGGCTTAGAGACTCTGTCCGAGCAGGCTTGCCTGACTAAGAGTGAGAAGCACACCTGTATGTGGTTATGTTGCGAGTTGCTGCCTTTATTTAATTATACCTATGCCATTATACACTGTATGGCCTATCACTAGTATTTATTCCTGCTTATGAGTTAAGAGTTCTCTAAATCCGTAACGTACTTTCTTTGCTAAGCATCAGATCCTACAGTAGCCGCATGCAGTTTAGAAACCTGCATCTTGTCTACCTGTACGATATTTTGAGGACTGTTTGCTTTCACCTTCTTTCGCGCAGGGGTGATTAGTTGTATTAATTAACGTAACGTTAAATGTACTTTCTTCTAGTTTGTTATTAAATTGTTTTCTGCAATTTAATTCCGTCATCTATCTTTTCCTTGAAGCTTTAAGTCAACTTAATTGTGTGATCTTTTATATAGCCTGCTTGACAATCAGCAGTCTATAGTGCGTGCACCCTGTAACCGAGTCATAGGATACCTTGTTGTCCAGGCAGGACTCTTGATGGTTTAGGGTGGTTTGTTGCCTGGGTTTATAGATAAGGGTTGGATCTAGCGTTTTCCGTTTTCCATTGTTGCTTGTTGCCGCATACCTAGTCCAATAGAAAGAGCCCAGTGTTTATATATCCCAGGACGTAACAACAGTGTTTCTTTGGAATTGCTGAAATTCACAGGCGACGCCAGACGTAAGCAGTACCAGCTGGTTTGTGTTAAATATAATCCTTCAGACTAGTTTGTCGTATTCCTGCTTAAAGACGGATACAAAGAACCCAATTACCAACAGGCTCGTACATTCCTCACTTGTTCGCTTTTCCTCTCCTAGGCACCTCCTCGCCGATAACAGGTTGGAAACCAAGCACAATGTGAAAAATTAATGGGTGATATCTACTTGAGAAAGCATGTATTTGCACAACAGATCCCATTCTCAATTTGGCTAGTTGACTGCAAAGTACCTCAGCTACCATAGCTATCTTTGACATTTTGGAACATCATGCAGATCTAAAGATATTCTAGAAGTAAAGGAAAACCTAGATGGCTTTACATTGCCTTGAAGAGTCTTCCAAAACCTACAGACAGGTATACAAGACTAGCTTCCTCTGGTAAAGACAAGCTTCTACCGTGCTTTCTTGCTACAACCAACCTACGCAGAAATTTATATTCCTCTAGATTATGCTTACAAGTCAAGTAAGATGCTAATAGACAGCTGGAAGTCTTTAGCAAGATCTAACTTCAATTCCCAGATCATTTACACGCATCCGATGCAATAATGATAAGAAATAAATACAAAAGAGAGCTCAAAATTCCTCTTCATAGTAAGTGTTAAAGTAAGATGTCTAGAATCAATAAGAAAGTCTAAACTTATGCGCGACTAAAGTATGTTAGTCTAGACGTTACCACTCACGAAACAGAATAATTTCGATGGTTACAGGTTAATCCGGATGAGTACTCAACACTCGCAGAATGGCCATAACATACCTGTATACCTACCTTCTACGGTGCAACTAACTGTACCTCTCCAGACTGCCTCCGCAGACACTCCTGCAATTCGGCAAGAAACTCCAATATGCTAACAGAGAGAACCATTGTTCTGTTAATGCAACAGATTTAGTAGAACTTTCCTCTAAAGATACTAGCAGCATAATTACTTGAAAAAGTAGTAATTACAATTCAGATCCAAAAGAAGATCTTTCGTTCTGTTAGCAACACATTATCTGACAGAGCAAACCGCTCATCCAAGTACATCCTACTGGTCATGTGTGAAGAATTCTACTGCACCTCTGCAAATAGAATTTTACCCTTTCTCCCGAGAAAGATGACCTGGTTAGTGTGTTCCCTATCTAACTAATCAGATGATGCCTGGTGATTTGCGACTTACAGTTACGTTTCACGTTTTAGCATAGCTCGTGTTAAATTGTAATCTCCGGATGATTCATTTTGGTACTACCTGATGACCTTACCCTGGTAACCAAACACTCGCACTCACACACGTGAGAAGAGGGGACTGTTAAACTTTGCTGACCTACTCTCCTATGAGCTCTTTAGAACAGCCCACGCTTCTGAAGTAGAAAAGCTAAGAAAGAGACTCACTGTCCTGGAGAATGCAGCAAACACCCTAATTGAGTCATGGTGTACGACTCGAAAGCAAGACGAATGTGATGATTTCTTTGAATACGGTGATCTCAGAGACGGATCGTCACTGATTTACTGCTTGTTGACTATCTCCGTTCAGCAATAGACATAGTGAAGGAACAATTTGTCCTGATTCCACTTTTTGAGTAAGACAACTGTACATTCTATTTCTTACTAATGGAAACGGTTATAACACTCTCACCATTTATAGTCCACATTCTGTTCCAGTCCTCAAATTTTACAATGACTGAAGAATTATTCCGTTCCCGTTTCTTATACACGGATGATTACTGACCTTTACTGATACAGCAGACATGATGCTCGTCTCCGACGAACTTCAACTTGTGACTGTGACAAACAAAGACGCCTATATTCATGTAGGTCCTCGTATCTTCCCTTTATGTGCGTCCTGAGTATGTGTTTTCCTTATGTCCCCGGACAAAAACTGCATGCGAACTTACCTTGACTCAAGCATCTGTGACTGACTGATTCATTTAAAGATTACTCCACAGCTCTCAGTGTTTCATAAACACTTGCTAGATATTCAGAGCTTTGGATTCACTATCCAGACCCAGGTGTTCCTTGTTAGCCTAGATAAAGAATAGTAGTTAATATTAATGGGATGTGTCAGGCACCTGTTCACTGCGAAGTACGGAGTTCACTAATCTTCACCCTTCCTTCACATCAGCATATTGCCCTGATTAATAACCTCTCCTTAGAAGTTCATCCCTATTAACATTAATAACCTCTCCTTAGAAGTTCATCCCTATTAACATTAATAACCTCTCCTTAGAAGTTCATCCCTATTAACATTAATAACCTCTCCTTAGAAGTTCATCCCTATTAACATTAATAACCTCTCCTTAGAAGTTCATCCCTATTAACATTAATAACCTCTCCTTAAAAGTTCATCCCTATTAACATTAATAACCTCTCCTTAGAAGTTCATCCCTATTAACATTAATAACCTCTCCTTAGAAGTTCATCCCTATTAACATTAATAACCTCTCCTTAGAAGTTCATCCCTATTAACATTAATAACCTCTCCTTAGAAGTTCATCCCTATTAACATTAATAACCTCTCCTTAGAAGTTCATCCCTATTAACATTAATAACCTCTCCTTAGAAGTTCATCGCTATTAACATTAATAACCTCTCCTTAGAAGTTCATCCCTATTAACATTAATAACCTCTCCTTAGAAGTTCATCCCTATTAACATTAATAACCTCTCCTTAGAAGTTCATCCCTATTAACATTAATAACCTCTCCTTAGAAGTTCATCCCTATTAACATTAATAACCTCTCCTTAGAAGTTCATCCCTATTAACATTAATAACCTCTCCTTAGAAGTTCATCCCTATTAACATTAATAACCTCTCCTTAGAAGTTCATCCCTATTAACATTAATAACCTCTCCTTAGAAGTTCATCCCTATTAACATTAATAACCTCTCCTTAGAAGTTCATCCCTATTAACATTAATAACCTCTCCTTAGAAGTTCATCCCTATTAACATTAATAACCTCTCCTTAGAAGTTCATCCCTATTAACATTAATAACCTCTCCTTAGAAGTTCATCCCTATTAACATTAATAACCTCTCCTTAGAAGTTCATCCCTATTAACATTAATAACCTCTCCTTAGAAGTTCATCCCTATTAACATTAATAACCTCTCCTTAGAAGTTCATCCCTATTAACATTAATAACCTCTCCTTAGAAGTTCATCCCTATTAACATTAATAACCTCTCCTTAGAAGTTCATCCCTATTAACATTAATAACCTCTCCTTAGAAGTTCATCCCTATTAACATTAATAACCTCTCCTTAGAAGTTCATCCCTATTAACATTAATAACCTCTCCTTAGAAGTTCATCCCTATTAACATTAATAACCTCTCCTTAGAAGTTCATCCCTATTAACATTAATAACCTCTCCTTAAAAGTTCATCCCTATTAACATTAATAACCTCTCCTTAGAAGTTCATCCCTATTAACATTAATAACCTCTCCTTAGAAGTTCATCCCTATTAACATTAATAACCTCTCCTTAGAAGTTCATCCCTATTAACATTAATAACCTCTCCTTAGAAGTTCATCCCTATTAACATTAATAACCTCTCCTTAGAAGTTCATCCCTATTAACATTAATAACCTCTCCTTAGAAGTTCATCGCTATTAACATTAATAACCTCTCCTTAGAAGTTCATCCCTATTAACATTAATAACCTCTCCTTAGAAGTTCATCCCTATTAACATTAATAACCTCTCCTTAGAAGTTCATCCCTATTAACATTAATAACCTCTCCTTAGAAGTTCATCCCTATTAACATTAATAACCTCTCCTTAGAAGTTCATCCCTATTAACATTAATAACCTCTCCTTAGAAGTTCATCCCTATTAACATTAATAACCTCTCCTTAGAAGTTCATCCCTATTAACATTAATAACCTCTCCTTAGAAGTTCATCCCTATTAACATTAATAACCTCTCCTTAGAAGTTCATCCCTATTAACATTAATAACCTCTCCTTAGAAGTTCATCCCTATTAACATTAATAACCTCTCCTTAGAAGTTCATCCCTATTAACATTAATAACCTCTCCTTAGAAGTTCATCCCTATTAACATTAATAACCTCTCCTTAGAAGTTCATCCCTATTAACATTAATAACCTCTCCTTAGAAGTTCATCCCTATTAACATTAATAACCTCTCCTTAGAAGTTCATCCCTATTAACATTAATAACCTCTCCTTAGAAGTTCATCCCTATTAACATTAATAACCTCTCCTTAGAAGTTCATCCCTATTAACATTAATAACCTCTCCTTAGAAGTTCATCCCTATTAACATTAATAACCTCTCCTTAGAAGTTCATCCCTATTAACATTAATAACCTCTCCTTAGAAGTTCATCCCTATTAACATTTTCTGTCACAGGTAATTCACTGGACCTCATCATTTCTTACGAGCACTTTCAAACGTCATGGAAAACAATAAATTCTTCAGAGTGTAACTAACCTAATTAGTTTAGTTGGTTAATCAGAAAATAATTTGTCCTACTGTACTAACCCCCTTCCTTGACTCTCGTCAACAACCTTATCCTAATAGGCCGTTCCCTCCGTCTTCCGTTCAGGGTTGATCTCCTGTCACTTAGGCGTGAGGCAAAGCAGGCAACTGCTAATGCAGTTGTAAGTGAACTTACAGTGTAATGGTCCTCACCTAAAATCACACTTTCTTTGGCATTGCTATACACTAGGTACAGGGTTATTTAGGTTCTGGGGATGACTAGATAGTGCATATATGTTCCTTAGTTATTTTCAGCTTCGGTGGGCCTCAGCGGTGTGGCCGAGCGGTGTAACAGTGCAACTTTAGGTGGCTGTACACATTTACTTAGGTAGTCTAATTCACATATATATCACTATAACCAATATAATAACCTTTTAGAGAACTGTAAGTGTGTTGGTGTGATCTCCCAATAGAAGTTCACACCATCACAATAGAAGCTGGTAACTTGCCACTGTGCATAGGCAAGCACGGATCCCACGATCACAAGATGGTATCACACATCCGTTGCCAGGAAATCGAGAAGTAATAGCTAGCAACTTTGTCACACCCAGTAGTCACACGGTGTTGCTGAGTCACATGCCTCCCTCAAGCAGGGAGGAGACGAGTCAGTCAGCATACATCAGCCTCCCAAGGAGGGTCCCTCACCTCAACCCTATGGGTAAAATTTGTGACCAGTATAAATGTAAAAGTACCTTGTGACGCATGCCGAGTATGAGCATGCTGTACAGAACGCTCAGTCAGACCCCACTCTCGCTAGGATCGTCAGGGCAGGAACTTTGGCTGTAGTCCGTGTAGAGTTTCCTAACTCAGTTTATGTGAGCCGTTGTACTATAAGTATTATAATTATGTATTTTGTTTTCTTCTAAGTCAACGAGTTCTATTTTATATCATTAGATATAAGTATTGTGTGTGGGACTTATATATAATGAGGAGAAGAGAGAGAGTTATGTAACGACGGCCAGTGAGCGCGCCACGAGGTAGGTAGGCCTCCCTCCCTCCTCCCTCCTCCCTCCTCCCTCCTCAAGCGCGTGGGAAATCCTTTGTCGATCCCAGATTGAGAGAGAATATGACGTAATGATTGTCAGTGGGCGGTCCTTAGTAGTTTGCGATATGCCGCTAGAGGGCCGAGTATAAAAAGGAGAGGTCCTCGCCACAATTCTTTAGAACTCATCAGGCAGAGCGACTTCTCATATCCCTTGCAACTATCCATATTCTTCCGACTGATGTGAACTTTCTCTACTCTCTGAACAGCCTATCTTCTTCTCTTCTCGTCCCTTTTTAACCCATGATCCCTTTGGTGCAGATTTAGTCAGCCAAAGTATTATCGCTTGAGTTCTCACGAGATATATGCCTGTTAGATAGCCTATTTTGGAAGGGGTAACTAGAATAGGATTGATTGATGTTTGTTGCACTCGTATATGCATTTCCCTGTGTACGATTATCCATGTTCCTGTTTTCTGCTGGTTTAGGTAATGCTAGACTGGGATAGGGTTTCGGGAGTTGTGATTTCCTATAAGTACTAGGTTTTGGTTGAACCGGTACAATTGCAACGGAGACGTGGGAAGCCTAGGTGGTCTTTCTGACTGTGTACCTTGAGAGTTTAGCACTGTGTTGCGAGTGAGGGCTTTTGCCTCTGCCACCCAACACTGTGCTATCTCGTTTGCTTGACTTTGAGAGGATCGCCAGGAGAGAACCAGATACTAGTGATCTGGATCTCTCAAGAGAGCATCCCGTCAATTAACGTAATTTGGCCGCACAGTCTTAAGGACCTCGCTAGGCTACGAGCCGCTTGCTCAGCCATTGTTTCCTAACCTTAGATATCCCAGCTAGACTTTGCTCGACCAGCAGATACAGCATAGTATTGAAGCCTCTTCTTATGTATGTTATTGTTTATGCACTATTGATTTCATGTGTGGCACGCTTAGCTACTTTAGAGATTAGTGGCCCACGAGCACAATCCTAGTAGGCTATTGTCAGTGCATTGTCGGAGTACTTCTTCTTAATGTTTGCCATTTACTATTGTCTATTCTTATAATTCTTCTTATGTCAATTTAAAGCCTTTAATATTAGTTAATTGCCAGTGTGTTACTTATTGAATTGCTGTTCAAAATCCGATACTTACTTCTTACGAGTATTCGAGAAGCATCTAACTTTATCAGAAGATTCCTTGCTTGATGCTCGAGGACTATTGTTTAACGTAACGTAATAGTGCCGATCCGAAGTAGAGGGTGGAGGACTTCTTAAGTTCTTAGTCAAGGGTGGATTACTTCGGCTTCGGCCAACACTATTCTTTAGTGTTGTAGTACTTTCTTCTTTGTTTGATTGTTGACCAGACTAGATAACTCCCGTCTTGTTATTAGTCTGTTGTGTGAAACGCTAGTACCGAGTTCTTGTATACCCCGTTATAGCAGATAGAACTCTGGAGGGTAGTGGCGTTTTTTGTTCGGCTGGCAGTACTCTGGGGTTGGGATCGTGTGTTTCCGTTGTGGCAGCGAGCCATACTCGAGTCCTGTGTAAGAGCCCTAGTGTACCCGAGTGCCCGGTCGTAACAAATGGCGACCTTGCTTAGGATTTTGTGAACAGTATAATTTTTTGCAGAGTTGTACAACATTTGTTTGTTCGTACTTTAGCGTACATATTGAAGAATATTTTTTTTTGTAAGGCAATTAGGAGAGCATTTAAGAGACTCCAGTTAATTTAGTAATTAGTGCTTACATAAGGGAGTTTAACACTTTTGTCTCGAGAATTTTTTGTGAACTTCAGTATGTCGTGCCCTAGCACTGACGAGGAGCGAGAGATGCCCTTTGAAGAGGTGCCGTTAGTAACTAGTGAGGAGGATGCTAGACTTTTTGTGAGTAAGCGGTACCACGTGACGGAGGGGAGGCTGACTGGGGTGGATATTTATGGCTTGCACCTGATAGCCAAGGTTTTGGGTCTATCCAATGTAGGAGGGATGTCCAAGGGGGAGCTGATTTCCTGGGTGTTGCGTGGGCGACATGGGGTTTCGGAGGAGAGGGCGTTTGGGGGGGTTCCTCCCCAGATCCCCTCTCACTCGACTCCCACAGTGCCGTCCACTCAGTTGCCGGAGGTTAGCACTCTCCCACAGAGGGATGAGAATTGGAAGATTGGAGTGCCCTCGGGCGGTGCGTATGGTGGTTCCCCAGTTCTTGCCCCCCCTCCTTCAGTAGTGGCAGCTCCCTCTTCCTGCCTGTCTCCAGATATGATATTTAAACTTGAGCTTGCTAAAATTGAGGCTAGGAGGCAGGAGAATGAGACTAGGAGGCAGGAGAATGAGACTAGGAGGCAGGAGAATGAGACTAGGAGGCACGAGGCTGAGCTTAGGTACGACTCAGAGAAGTATTGTGCTCAAATAGATTTAGATAAGACTCGTGCAGAGTCGACAGGGATTCGGATGGGCCATGAGGGCCAAGTAAGAGAGCAGTCCTTGTCCCACTTAGTCAAATTGGTGCCGGCATTTAGTGAAACTGAAGTCACAGAATTTTTTAATCGTTTTGAGAAGAAGTGTAGGGAGCATAATTGGCCTGAAGAGAAGTGGGCAGCTCTGGTCTCCTCAAGACTTACGGGTAAGGGTCTGAAGGCTTATGATGCACTGCCTTTAGAGTCTTGCATTGACTACCCAGTATTGAAGAGAGCTGTCCTACGGGCATACGAGTTGCAACCAGAAACATATCGATTGAAGTTTCGGGGTGTTACAAAGACTAGGGAGGCGACCTTTCTTGAACATGCCCGGGACTTAAAAGATGCACTTACAAACTGGACACGTTCTGAGAAAGCTGAGACGGCCGAACAGTTGACTGAGCTGTTTCTGCTCGAGCAGTTTTATAAGTGTACAGGTGCAGAAATGACTTTAACTATTAAAGAAAAGAATCCAAAAACTCTACAGGAGGCAGCTGAGATGGCTGACCTCCGGCTATCATTAATTCGTGGGTGCGGGTCTGCCCAGCGTAGTGAGGCAGGTAACAAGGGGCGTGACGCCCCACCCCCCCGAGTTAGTAATATATCTTATGCAAACAAGTACAAGAGTTACGATACCAAGACTGACCACAAGACTAGCACCGTCCCATTTAAGAAGGGGCCGGGCCCTTCCCAGTACCAAGGGAAGCCCAAAGGGGAGTTAGAGTGTTATCAATGTCATAAAAAGGGGCACTTTGCAAGAGTCTGTCCTAGCAAACCACCTACAGCAGCTGTGTCTTTGGCCTGCAACATTGGTGTGTCTCTGAAGTCTTCTGAGTTTGCCCGGGGCAGTTCGTCAGAGGCTGAGGCACAGCCAGTGCAGAAGCACCTGGGAGGCTCGAACCCTGCTCAGGATGTTTTTTGCGACCATAGAGGACGGGGTTGCGTGATGTGGGCGGGGCGCAAGCATGGAGTAGAGGTCTTGCGTGATACAGGTGCTTCCCAGACTTTGATGAAAAACTTGACTGGCTACCCTATAAATGCGGCTCGGGTGGTAGTGGTGCAGGGTATTAATGCAACTCGGTCATACCCGCTGGTGCGGTTGGAGTTGGAGGTGGATGGTGTGGCACGTGAATTGGATGTTGGGATTGTGGAGAAACTGCCAGTGGAGGGCGTCGACCTTCTTCTCGGCAACGACTTTGCAATGCCCGCTTCTGAGGTTCTACCCTTAGTCGTTGCCGAGAGGCCGGCCGACGTGAGTAGGGAAGAGCGAGAGTGGGTCGAGCGGTGCCAGGCACAACCCATGGCGTGTGCTGTCACCCGAGCTCGGGCAGCTAAAGTGTCACAGCCTAGTCCTCCGTCTTCAGACCAGCAGAGGAACGATCAACAGGAGGAGGCTAAAGCTGGAGTTGGTTTTAAGAGTTTTGACTCGGCGGCTCTCCTGGGTGATTCAGTATTAGCACCATTACTTAGTTCTGGAGTAGCCCCTGGGCCTGTCATCGAGAGTGACGAGGCTGGGCATGACGAGTCTCCACGACAGCAACGTTATGAACATCGAGAGAGACAGAGGGAGCAGCTCAGTATCGGGGAGGGTCATGCATTGCTCCGGGAGCAGTTAGATCGCTTGGCACCCTCAGATATACGTCGGTTGCAGCTGGAGGACCCTGAGCTCCAAACGTGTGCTAATGGAGCTGTGGAGCTCGACGAGGACGGTGATGCACAGCCGGGAGATTTTTTTTATTTAGATGGCATCCTCTATCGGCGTTTTCAAGACCCTAACCGTAGCTGGAAAAAGGGGTCCGGAGTAGTGGACCAGTTGGTGGTGCCGCGGGAGTGCAGGGATAGCCTACTGAGTTTGGCGCATGACACACTGCTGGCAGGACATTTGGGGGTAAGAAAAACGGTGGCGGCTTTGGGGAAGTTGTTTTGGTGGCCGGGGATGAAGTCTCATGTGCAGTCATGGATAAACTCATGTGATATTTGTCAACGGGTCGGGAAACCAAACCAAGTTATTCCTAAGGCTCCGTTGCACCCTATTCCTGTAATTGGGCCACCTTTTAGTAAGATTGTTGTTGACATGGTTGGTCCACTCCCTCCCACAAAGGCTGGTAATAAATTTTTGTTAACCATCATGGATGTTGCCACTAGATACCCCGATGCATACCCCATGAAAAACGGCATGGCTAAGACGGTAGTCAGTAACTTGTTGTGGTACTTTTCAAGGTACGGGTACCCGGAGGAGATTCAGTCTGACCAGGGGTCCAATTTCACCTCCAATCTCTTTAAGCAAACAATGCACATGCATGGGATACGGGCGGTGGTATCGTCAGCGTATCACCCTGAGAGCCAAGGGGTGCTTGAGCGGTGGCATGCCACCCTTAAAAGCATGCTCAGGTGTTATTGTGCTGACAACGGAAGAGATTGGGATCTTGGATTGCCGTATGTACTGTTTGCTGCTCGGGAAGTGCCTGGTGAGAGCCTGGGATTTAGTCCAAACGAGCTGATTTTTGGACACCGCGTCAGGGGCCCCCTTAATATGCTGCGGGAAATTTGGGAAGGAACTGTGCAGCCTTGTTCCTTGTTAAAGTATGTGTTTGAAAGCCGTGAGCGCATGCTTAAGAGTCTGGAGATGGCAGGTCAGAATTTAACAGGATCACAAGCTTTAATGAAGGACAGGTATGATCGCAAAGTGAAGCTCCGGAAGTTCATTGTAGGACAAGAGGTATTAATTTTGTTGCCTTTGGTTGGTAACCCCTTGTCTGCGAAGTATACTGGACCCTATAAAATTGTGGAGAAAATTTCGGACCTAGATTACCTTGTTGCCACTCCAGACCGGAGGAAAAAGAACCAGTTATGTCACGTGAACCTGATAAAAGAGTATGTGAGGCGCCCCTCTGAGCCTCTCACTGTCCCTGTGTTGGCTTGTTGCGGCCGTGGTGGAGAAGGAGAGGGGGACAGTCAAGCTTCAGAGGAGGATAGCTGGGATCACCATGTTTCAGCGGATCAGTGGGCGGGGAACTCGAGCCTAAGGGCTGACGAGGCTATAGCTCATTTGCCTGAGCCGCAGTTTGAAGCTATCCGTCAGTTGCTCAGTTCATACCCCACTGTATTTGCTGAACACCCAGGCCTCACTACTCAGGCTATGCATGATGTTGACGTGGGGGACCATCTACCCTTTAAGTCAATCCCGTACCGTGTGCCCCCCATAAAACTACCCGCTCTGAGGGATGAGTTGGAGTATATGCTCGGTAGAGGGTTGATAGAGAAAGGCACCGTTAAATGGACTTCCCCCGTAACACTGCAGCCTAAGCCAGATGGCAAGGTACGCTTCTGTATTGATTTCCGTAGGCTAAACGGTTTGACTCCAACTAACCCATATCCTCTTCCTCGGGTTGATGATAGTGTTGATAAAATTGGTAATGCTCGGTTTTTGTCTAAAGTAGATTTAGTAAAAGGTTACTGGCAAGTACCTTTGTCCGAGCGTGCTAAAGAGGTATGTGGTTTTGTGGTGGACGGGAGTACTTACCGGTGTAATGTTATGCCCTACGGACTTAAGAATGCACCAGCAACGTTTCAGAACCTGATGAATGAAATTGTCAAGGACATTCCAAATTGCACCGTATACTTGGACGATGTAATCATTTATGATGACGACTTTGAGAGCCATTGTGAGCACCTGGAGACCTTGTTCCGGAAACTTAGTGAAGCAGGTCTGGTAGTAAATTTGGCAAAGTGTGACTTCGTAAAAGCCACTGTGCAGTACCTTGGGTTTGTAGTGGGAAGGGGACAGGTGTGCCCTCCTCAGAACAAGGTACAGGCTATCAATAAATTTCCGCACCCAACCACCAAGAAGCAGATTATGAGATTCTTGGGTATGATAGGCTACTACAGACGCTTTATAAAAGGTTACTCCACGGTGTTGGCACCTCTCACAGATTTGTTATCTAAAGACAAAAAGTTTTTGTGGGCGCCTGAGTGTGAAAAGGCTTTTAATTTGGTGAAGCATTTGCTGTGTACTCACCCGATACTCAGGGCCCCAGACTTTAACAGGCCTTTTCAGCTGGCAACAGATGCTAGTGGTGTAGGGGCTGGTGCCGTCTTGCTACAGACAGACAATGAAGGTGTGGAACACCCAGTAAGTTTCTTTTCTAAGAAGTTCAATGCTGCACAAAAGAACTATTCTACAATAGAAAAGGAATTACTGGCGATTGTGCTGTCGCTCAGGCACTTCGAGGTGTATGTTCCAGCCTATGGCCCAGTCGTGGTTATCTACACTGATCATCACCCTTTGAGATTCCTAAATCAATTTCACAATCGCAATATGAGACTGACCAGGTGGTCTTTGATGTTGCAGGAGTATAACCTGGACATCCGTCATATTGCGGGATGTGACAATGTGATCGCGGATTGTTTATCGAGGGTAGATGATCAGTCGTAGGCTATCACAGGTGTATGATCCCGGAGAGATTGACACACGGGTAGCCTCCTGCTTTAGTTTGAGTAGTATTTTGCGCTTGGTGCTTGTTGGCTCGCGATTGTAGCCCAGCGTATTGGGTCGTAAAGCAGGAGTTGAGCGTTTGGTATAGAAGAAAAAATAGGCTGCCCTTATAGTGCAGCCGGAAAAAACATATTAAAATATAAAAATCATAAAAAAACTCTTTCTTTTAATATAGATAATTGTATAAGATGTGTTTTAGTGATAAACTCAGCGTTGTTTTAGTGCCATGCGGTCGCTGGGTGTGAGGGGTTTGATGAGGTTCTGCGTGTCAGATTTTAGCTCAGGGTTGAGCAAGTAAAATCTTGGGGGAGGTGTGACGCATGCCGAGTATGAGCATGCTGTACAGAACGCTCAGTCAGACCCCACTCTCGCTAGGATCGTCAGGGCAGGAACTTTGACTGTAGTCCGTGTAGAGTTTCCTAACTCAGTTTATGTGAGCCGTTGTACTATAAGTATTATAATTATGTATTTTGTTTTCTTCTAAGTCAACGAGTTCTATTTTATATCATTAGATATAAGTATTGTGTGTGGGACTTATATATAATGAGGAGAAGAGAGAGAGTTATGTAACGACGGCCAGTGAGCGCGCCACGAGGTAGGTAGGCCTCCCTCCCTCCTCCCTCCTCCCTCCTCCCTCCTCAAGCGCGTGGGAAATCCTTTGTCGATCCCAGATTGAGAGAGAATATGACGTAATGATTGTCAGTGGGCGGTCCTTAGTAGTTTGCGATATGCCGCTAGAGGGCCGAGTATAAAAAGGAGAGGTCCTCGCCACAATTCTTTAGAACTCATCAGGCAGAGCGACTTCTCATATCCCTTGCAACTATCCATATTCTTCCGACTGATGTGAACTTTCTCTACTCTCTGAACAGCCTATCTTCTTCTCTTCTCGTCCCTTTTTAACCCATGATCCCTTTGGTGCAGATTTAGTCAGCCAAAGTATTATCGCTTGAGTTCTCACGAGATATATGCCTGTTAGATAGCCTATTTTGGAAGGGGTAACTAGAATAGGATTGATTGATGTTTGTTGCACTCGTATATGCATTTCCCTGTGTACGATTATCCATGTTCCTGTTTTCTGCTGGTTTAGGTAATGCTAGACTGGGATAGGGTTTCGGGAGTTGTGATTTCCTATGAGTACTAGGTTTTGGTTGAACCGGTACAATTGCAACGGAGACGTGGGAAGCCTAGGTGGTCTTTCTGACTGTGTACCTTGAGAGTTTAGCACTGTGTTGCGAGTGAGGGCTTTTGCCTCTGCCACCCAACACTGTGCTATCTCGTTTGCTTGACTTTGAGAGGATCGCCAGGAGAGAACCAGATACTAGTGATCTGGATCTCTCAAGAGAGCATCCCGTCAATTAACGTAATTTGGCCGCACAGTCTTAAGGACCTCGCTAGGCTACGAGCCGCTTGCTCAGCCATTGTTTCCTAACCTTAGATATCCCAGCTAGACTTTGCTCGACCAGCAGATACAGCATAGTATTGAAGCCTCTTCTTATGTATGTTATTGTTTATGCACTATTGATTTCATGTGTGGCACGCTTAGCTACTTTAGAGATTAGTGGCCCACGAGCACAATCCTAGTAGGCTATTGTCAGTGCATTGTCGGAGTACTTCTTCTTAATGTTTGCCATTTACTATTGTCTATTCTTATAATTCTTCTTATGTCAATTTAAAGCCTTTAATATTAGTTAATTGCCAGTGTGTTACTTATTGAATTGCTGTTCAAAATCCGATACTTACTTCTTACGAGTATTCGAGAAGCATCTAACTTTATCAGAAGATTCCTTGCTTGATGCTCGAGGACTATTGTTTAACGTAACGTAATAGTGCCGATCCGAAGTAGAGGGTGGAGGACTTCTTAAGTTCTTAGTCAAGGGTGGATTACTTCGGCTTCGGCCAACACTATTCTTTAGTGTTGTAGTACTTTCTTCTTTGTTTGATTGTTGACCAGACTAGATAACTCCCGTCTTGTTATTAGTCTGTTGTGTGAAACGCTAGTACCGAGTTCTTGTATACCCCGTTATAGCAGATAGAACTCTGGAGGGTAGTGGCGTTTTTTGTTCGGCTGGCAGTACTCTGGGGTTGGGATCGTGTGTTTCCGTTGTGGCAGCGAGCCATACTCGAGTCCTGTGTAAGAGCCCTAGTGTACCCGAGTGCCCGGTCGTAACAACCTTAAAAGTATCAAGTGACATACTTACGTTCTAGTAAAACCCTTCTAATCATGTGTTCTCTCTCTTTACAGGAGAATACATATGCTTGGAAACAGCTCAAAGTTCTATGGTTGCTTTTATTAAGTAGGTTACTTTTGTTAAGTAATATAAAAAGTACTTATATCGGTACACATTCAACTCTGAGTATACGCCAAGTTAGGAAGTAACTTTAATTGCATTTCCCCAACACTAGGGACGCTTAGTGCAATAGCTATCATTCCTTTACAATTAGGATTAAGAGCTACAGACTTATATTTTTTCTGATAAATAAATAATAAAAGCCCAGTGCAAATTTATTCAAGACCTACACAAATATTTCCCAGTGCATAAACAATGTTCCAGACTCCTACAGAGTGCTACAACAATGTCCAGGAAATATGAGGTAAGAAAACAAGTTAACCCTAATCATTCCCCTCAGTGCCTCCTTCATAAACCTCCCCATACAGTATGAATTTTCCCATATTCAAAATATGCTACAGGGGGTCAATGCCTAGTTAGTTAATTGCTCAATAGGTGGCGTTCTGAGGGTGAGGGTCCGAGTCTGGGTGATGAGACAGTGAAGCACAGGGACGAAGCGGCTTCAGAGATGGGGTTGCTTGGGGCCGTGAATGGGTGCTTCGCATGTCTCACTCCCTAGACTGGAACAAGACCTCACGAGCCTCACCGTGTTCAGCGGTGGAGTGTACAGGCTCTCAGCCTATGCCCGAGAGGGAGTAGTTGGAATATAGAAGAAAAAAAATGTGTGCCTCCATAGTTCATCTATTAGCAACATGTATCACATAATGTCATTGTAAGTGAAGTTACAGTGTGATAAGTGCATAGATTCAACTTTTATAAATGCCGACGAGTGGCAAGGCCCGCGCGCATCTTGGTTACCATGGTGACGGGCAAGGTCCATAGATACATCAGGTCAACCCACGCGCAGCTCAGTGACGTCACACTGTTGTACCAAATGAAAGAAAGAGAGAATACGCTCGCCGCTCTGCCTAGCTCCGCCCCCTAACAGCTGCGAGGAGACGTTGTAAAGGCTTGTCCCTCACACAGTCCACACAATATCTGGACTGTGATCCCTCAATACCTTCACCTTCCCGCCTATACACTGTCACAAGTTATAATACTTTGTATATTTGTTTACCCGGTCCAATCATTTTCATATCAAATGTAGGCTATTACTATATTACTATTATAATATTATAATATTATATTTAGCATATACAAAATGGGATAACTATTTTCAGGTTTAATTTATAGGTATTGGTTATTGTTCTAATTTCTTCTTACAACTAGGTTGCACAAAGCGGGATAAGGATTTCACAAAATTCGGTACACACTTATTTTATTAATATATACATGTGTCTATTAACCCGTACAGCCCCAGCGACGCGTCTGACGCGTCGGCGATGTATGTAATGCACAGCCCCAGAGACGCGTCTGGCGCGTCATCCTAATTGCGCCGACCGTAACCTCAGGTGTAGCCACTCAAGAGGGCTCAGATTTGTATGGGAACTGTGTACGTATCCCACGCAACCGTGCCGATGGTTGAAAACTCTCAAAGTGCACGTGCGTGCGCGTGAGCGCGCAATAACCTGGTTTTTTGGGGTAATTGCCTTCAATTTTTTACTCTTGTAAAATACGTTTTCGGGGGCTCTGTAGGACCATTCTTTAAGCTTTTTGAGCGGTTTTTCGTGGTTTTTCCTTCATTCCTAACCCATTCGCTATTGTTTCTGGAATAAAACCATTTTTTGAAAACCGGCCGGGTTCTGGTGAACAAACATTACAAAACTAGCCGGGGCTCCACGGGTTAAAGTTAAATTATGAAGATTTGGACTTAGAGCACTGACAAGACCTGCATCCAGTATCATCGTAAGGTTCCGTAAGGTTATTATGAAGAACATTGGACAGGTTACAAAACAATAATAACATAATAACATAATAGAAGTGAGTACAAAAAGCCTGTTGGCCCATACAAGCCAGATCCCTCTCACACCTAACTCATCTCGTTCTTATGCCTTTCTAGTTTGATGTTGAAGCTCTCAAAATTAGCCATATAAATATATCTCAAATTTAGCCTTATAAATACATATCAAAATTAGCCTTATACATACAGTACATGGTCAGTAAATTGGTAGATACATTTTAATATTAACAAATGCAAGCTATTAAGGATAGGGAAGATTAATGCAAATGCAAAATATAAACTAGCTAATATGAAATTATAAAACTCAGAATGTGAGAAAAAGCTATGTGTGTTTGTTGGCAATGATTTAAAACATAGAAAACAGTGTAATGTATTAGCGTTCGTAACAATGCAAACATGATTTTCTGGTTCATTTCAGGGAGTGTGATTAACAGAATTGTTGATGATATCTTAAAACTTTACTTGTTATTAGTGATAAACCATATGGATTATGCAGTTCAAGTTTGGTGATTTTATTACAAAATGGACATTGATTCTTTGGAGCGAGCACATAGCAGAATTACACACATTTTCCATAATATTAGAAATCTGACATATGACAATGGTTAAGGTGTCAATAATCTGTGTGTGATAACCCGGGTTCGAATCCTGGCGGATCACATATATGATTTCATTAATTTCATTGGAGGAGTTTGGTGGTGTGGTGAAATTGATATAAATGATTAATATGAAAACAGTTTGAAGAACTTAGAACATAAGAACATAAGAAAGCGGGAGTCTGCAGAAAGGGATCTGCCGTGTGTGGGCCAGTCGGCTCTCTGCAGATTCAAGTGTTCGTATGTTCTTATAAATACACCTCATAATTAGTCTTATAAAAACACCATATAATAAGTCCCAACAATTATTTCACACTTATTTCATTAACTTAGACATTTTAGATTTAGTTTTTCTTGGATCATTGGCATTCATGTTTCTGTTCAAAATTCTTATTCTAAAGAACATTCGACATTTTACAAACAAACTAATCACTTCCCATGGCAAAGGCACCATAGCAACAATTTCTTTGCACAATGATTTTAATGAGTCTTTTCCAGCTGTCAACTCTATTTTGCCATGATAACAAATAAATATTTTCTCCATTAGCTTTAGCTGCTCAAAAAAAACATTGTTGGGTGTCATAAGCATCCCTTCTTTTCGGCATATTTTTCCAACCCATGTTGTGTCATCCTTTGCCACTTTCTGGCCTAGATATTCATGGTGGGGAAACTTGGTGGCAATATATCCACCAATATATCTTAAGTCTTCCTCTTCTTGAGCTAAACTTAAACTAGGCATAGGAACTGAACTTGGAGTATCAATATCATTGCTGGAATTGCAGGCATCGTCTTCATAGGTTGAAAATAATATAGCTGACAACAGGAGTTCCTGATCAAGGTTTTCTGGTGTGGTAGACATTGGTGGTTCTGTATTTGAAAAAATTTGCTTCGGTTATGCATGAATCATTTTGTTTGCTGTCAGTGTTATAGTTGCTTCCTACCAACTCTATATTCTTTCCAAGCAGGTATGATTTAATTCTATATTTGACTTGTACTGGTGATGGATGTTGGTGGTGAGAAGCTCCCATTTGCCTAAGACAACTAAAAAAAAAATCCAATACATCTTGATTTAATGTCATTAGATATGAAATGTTAAATTTTTCTTTTAGCATATCATATAAACCGAGCAAAGACTGACAAGATACAATAATTCCTTTTTGGAACTGATATAAACAATCCCTACCTTGGACTCTCATTGACTTTGTGGTAGTAATCATTTCATTGAGTAGTTTGTTTTGTTCTGTTAACCGCAGGCCATATGCCGCCCTGGACAGTTTTTTATCAGTTGGACTTCGAGAATTGAACAAATCAAACCAAGCATCTACCAATGAAATAAATATACTTGTATTTTTCCAGTCTTTGCTCATCAGGAACCCCTGCTCTCCGAAATACATTAACGCTTTTGCGGTTTTTTCCGATAACAATTGAGCCGCAAGGCGAACATTCATCCGTTTCACCCCACTCACATATATATGATTTAAACACAAATTAAATGTTGCTTTTAAGTCATGTTTAGTCATAGTAATAAGTTCTCGGACACATTCACTGTTAACATTCTTTTAAGTCATGTTTAGTCATAGTAATAAGTTCTCGGACATATTCACTGTTAACATTCTTTTCTTCATTACCCCCTAACCGGAAACCTGAATCAAGGAAATTGTTTCTAATTAATTTGATTAAATGGGGGGCATCAGCAAAAACATGTATATTCCTGTTAGAAGCAGCTGGATTTTCAAAGAAGGGTTTATCTATATTGATACCTAGAGCTTTCCATAGCCCCAGGTTTGTTGGTCCTAAGTCATTTACCATAGCTACTACCAAAAATCCAGCTGCTTCTACCTTGGAAATAATTTCAAACAGAATGTCCCTGGTCATGTTCGTGTCAAAATCATAATTATTATGTTCCTTCCAACAACCAACTATACTCCTAAAATCGATTAATGAAATTTACAAACACATGTGGCAGTCCGTGGATTCGAATCCAGGATGCTCACACCGAAAATCAACACCTTATGCATCGCACCACGAAGACAGTTAAAGAATGGTGGACACTGCCTACGATTTATTATGCAACTTCGAATCCTGCATATCAATCTAAGCATGTACACACATCCCAACTGCAACTCACGTAGGCTATGCATATGTGAATGGAAAGAGCAATTAATGGGGCCTTAACCACTAGGGAAGTCCTCTCGATAAATTAAATATAAGAGTTGTTTCCAAGGGCTCGCCAATCCTCTTATCATTGCACATTGTACTTTGTTCTTGGGTGCATACATTGTGTCAGTTGCTTTGTCATAGGTCCATTCATGTGCGATACTTGTTTCGTCAAAAGATAGTACACATAGACGCTCAAAATCAGTCATAGACTGGGCTTTACATGTCAAAACCTTGATAATGGATGTGAGTATTCCTGGTTCCACGCAAACTTTGCCAATCCATTGATTCAATGTACTTATACTTGGCAGTGGAAACTTGATTTTTTCCCGTAAATATCTGTAGGTTTTTGTACTCAGACTACGTAAAGTTATTGATCTACTGATGTCCTCTTCTTCCCAGTGACTGACTGGTTTGCCTGTTAAAATAGAGTTGATCTGAATGGTAGGTAAGTGTCATATGCGGGGTATCAGGTACATTTTGGAAGCTAACTGGGTCAGGTTCTCTCTCTCTCTCTCTCTCTTTTATTATTTTTAGTTTTAGTATTATTAATGTAAAGTTGTCTTGCATATATATGTGCACCCTTTGATCTATTTCGTCTATCTCCATCTTCCCCCCCCCCCTCTCTCTCTCTCTCTCTCTCTCTCTCTCAATATTATTAGGCTACTGCTTATCTCACCATGATCATCGTTTATTGTTGTACTCCTTGCATTATTTGTACTTTTATTTTTACGATTATTATTAATATTATTATTTGTATTACTATTATTGCTGTTATTGTGTGTCTTAAAGCACTGTTCTATACTGCTCCAATATTATTATATGTTTAATATGTGTTTCGGCAATATTATGCTTATAGTCGTTAAGAGTAGTTCCCACATTACTGTGTTCTGTTGTTAGCCCTTGATGTTATGTATTACTGTGTTCTGTTGTTAGCCCTTGATGTTATGTATTACTGTGTTCTGTTGTTAGCCCTTGATGTTATGTATTACTGTGTTCTGTTGTTAGCCCTTGATGTTATGTATTACTGTGTTCTGTTGTTAGCCCTTGATGTTATGTATTACTGTGTTCTGTTGTTAGCCCTTGATGTTATGTATTACTGTGTTCTGTTGTTAGCCCTTGATGTTATGTATTACTGTGTTCTGTTGTTAGCCCTTGATGTTATGTATTACTGTGTTCTGTTGTTAGCCCTTGATGTTATGTATTACTGTGTTCTGTTGTTAGCCCTTGATGTTATGTATTACTGTGTTCTGTTGTTAGCCCTTGATGTTATGTATTACTGTGTTCTGTTGTTAGCCCTTGATGTTATGTATTACTGTGTTCTGTTGTTAGCCCTTGATGTTATGTATTACTGTGTTCTGTTGTTAGCCCTTGATGTTATGTATTACTGTGTTCTGTTGTTAGCCCTTGATGTTATGTATTACTGTGTTCTGTTGTTAGCCCTTGATGTTATGTATTACTGTGTTCTGTTGTTAGCCCTTGATGTTATGTATTACTGTGTTCTGTTGTTAGCCCTTGATGTTATGTATTACTGTGTTCTGTTGTTAGCCCTTGATGTTATGTATTACTGTGTTCTGTTGTTAGCCCTTGATGTTATGTATTACTGTGTTCTGTTGTTAGCCCTTGATGTTATGTATTACTGTGTTCTGTTGTTAGCCCTTGATGTTATGTATTACTGTGTTCTGTTGTTAGCCCTTGATGTTATGTATTACTGTGTTCTGTTGTTAGCCCTTGATGTTATGTATTACTGTGTTCTGTTGTTAGCCCTTGATGTTATGTATTACTGTGTTCTGTTGTTAGCCCTTGATGTTATGTATTACTGTGTTCTGTTGTTAGCCCTTGATGTTATGTATTACTGTGTTCTGTTGTTAGCCCTTGATGTTATGTATTACTGTGTTCTGTTGTTAGCCCTTGATGTTATGTATTACTGTGTTCTGTTGTTAGCCCTTGATGTTATGTATTACTGTGTTCTGTTGTTAGCCCTTGATGTTATGTATTACTGTGTTCTGTTGTTAGCCCTTGATGTTATGTATTACTGTGTTCTGTTGTTAGCCCTTGATGTTATGTATTACTGTGTTCTGTTGTTAGCCCTTGATGTTATGTATTACTGTGTTCTGTTGTTAGCCCTTGATGTTATGTATTACTGTGTTCTGTTGTTAGCCCTTGATGTTATGTATTACTGTGTTCTGTTGTTAGCCCTTGATGTTATGTATTACTGTGTTCTGTTGTTAGCCCTTGATGTTATGTATTACTGTGTTCTGTTGTTAGCCCTTGATGTTATGTATTACTGTGTTCTGTTGTTAGCCCTTGATGTTATGTATTACTGTGTTCTGTTGTTAGCCCTTGATGTTATGTATTACTGTGTTCTGTTGTTAGCCCTTGATGTTATGTATTACTGTGTTCTGTTGTTAGCCCTTGATGTTATGTATTACTGTGTTCTGTTGTTAGCCCTTGATGTTATGTATTACTGTGTTCTGTTGTTAGCCCTTGATGTTATGTATTACTGTGTTCTGTTGTTAGCCCTTGATGTTATGTATTACTGTGTTCTGTTGTTAGCCCTTGATGTTATGTATTACTGTGTTCTGTTGTTAGCCCTTGATGTTATGTATTACTGTGTTCTGTTGTTAGCCCTTGATGTTATGTATTACTGTGTTCTGTTGTTAGCCCTTGATGTTATGTATTACTGTGTTCTGTTGTTAGCCCTTGATGTTATGTATTACTGTGTTCTGTTGTTAGCCCTTGATGTTATGTATTACTGTGTTCTGTTGTTAGCCCTTGATGTTATGTATTACTGTGTTCTGTTGTTAGCCCTTGATGTTATGTATTACTGTGTTCTGTTGTTAGCCCTTGATGTTATGTATTACTGTGTTCTGTTGTTAGCCCTTGATGTTATGTATTACTGTGTTCTGTTGTTAGCCCTTGATGTTATGTATTACTGTGTTCTGTTGTTAGCCCTTGATGTTATGTATTACTGTGTTCTGTTGTTAGCCCTTGATGTTATGTATTACTGTGTTCTGTTGTTAGCCCTTGATGTTATGTATTACTGTGTTCTGTTGTTAGCCCTTGATGTTATGTATTACTGTGTTCTGTTGTTAGCCCTTGATGTTATGTATTACTGTGTTCTGTTGTTAGCCCTTGATGTTATGTATTACTGTGTTCTGTTGTTAGCCCTTGATGTTATGTATTACTGTGTTCTGTTGTTAGCCCTTGATGTTATGTATTACTGTGTTCTGTTGTTAGCCCTTGATGTTATGTATTACTGTGTTCTGTTGTTAGCCCTTGATGTTATGTATTACTGTGTTCTGTTGTTAGCCCTTGATGTTATGTATTACTGTGTTCTGTTGTTAGCCCTTGATGTTATGTATTACTGTGTTCTGTTGTTAGCCCTTGATGTTATGTATTACTGTGTTCTGTTGTTAGCCCTTGATGTTATGTATTACTGTGTTCTGTTGTTAGCCCTTGATGTTATGTATTACTGTGTTCTGTTGTTAGCCCTTGATGTTATGTATTTTGTATGATATTGTGTATTGTCTACTACCCAATACCCCCCCCCCCCCCCGCACTCTGTCCTACCTGTACCCGCCTATCAAATTGACCCCCCCCCCCTCCCTCTCTCTCTCTCTCTCTCTCTCTTTCTCTAAATTTAGGTGCTCTAAAGAGAATACTACCCACCCACATAAACTCACCTATTTCTTTCAGTGGCGATCTGGTGTTCATGGTTGCATCACGAAGTACATTGTCTTTTGCTTGACTGTTGAATTGGTGAGTCGTAGGTGTCTGCAATTGTGTGTCGTTTTCATCTCTAAAGCGCTTCTGGCCTCTTATGTACTCACTTTCAGAGGCAGGCATATGTAAGTAGGTAATGCTCCAGGTTGAAATCTTATTTGGTTGTGTGGCTCTGGTAGTCGTAGCAGTTCATATTTCAAGTTTCTTTTAAAAGCACTTGATTCAAAATGTTTGCCGCAGATTCTTGCACATTGTGGAGTAACTCTGTTTTTTTTACCACATAATGTAGTCCATTGGCCCTCAGTTGTTCACCTTTGGGAATAGATGGAATGATACATTTCCTTGTTTAACCTGTTAAGCGCTAAATAGCCCTAGGAGCTAGGGTAGTTATTTGTGTATTTCTAGCCTTGGATTCTGACAGAATTCGTTATATTTACAATATAGACCATTATTTGTTTTCGGTATGCTTTTATTTTACATATATGATGTATATATGAACCTTCAAGAGTGCTAAAATAAGTGGGAAAAGCATTTGGGTGGTGAAAACCGAAGATATTGGCCACCCGGTCGTAATGTCAGGCGAGAGAGAGCTGCAGTCAACCCTCCTCTCTCGCTGTCTGTGAGGTAACTGAGGGCGGCGGGGCGGTCTGGGCTGGTGTGTGTGTGGTACATATCGATCTTTTCTGCAACCCACTTGTGCTACATTATCGCGGGAGAGAAAAATAACCGATAAATGATGATAATAAGAGGGAAAATAGGTGATAATTGAGGAGGGGAGGGAGGGGGGAATAAGGTGGGGAAGGAGGGGAGGGGGGTGGGTGAGATTTACATGGATGAGTACTGGAGGGGAATTATCTCACCTAGAGACAAATTTTTTTTTTTTTGATAGGCCCTCTTTTTTTTTGGAAAGCTTTTTTTATGGTCCTGCTTCCGTGAGGCCTATCGCGTTCCCTATAGGAAGCCTTCCGTGAGGCCTATCGCGCTTGCCGGGTTAATGAATACAGACTTGCACCCAACAACTTCACAGTATAACGGCATTTTGTTCACTTACAATAGCAGAGCTACACTGTCACACGGCATTATGGTCACTGTTGTATTATAAAATATCCAAGTTATACTTTCACGGCACGAAGATATAGAAAACGGAGGATGCTGCTCCAACGGCTGTGATTTTGAGAATGAGCGGGAAGAAACTGGTGACCTCTTCACTCCACCACTTTCACTTTCATTCTGTGCCTCTCTCACGCACTCTGTTTATTGATTTTATACTTGATCACATGTTTTATAGTTAGAATATGAGTTTTACACATTGTTTTAGGCACTTTTGACTTAGAAATATGGGTTTTCACATTGTATTTTTAGTGGAGAGACAGTGAGAGGTGGTGATGAAGGTAGGCGTGGGGGAGGACCACGCCGCACTTGTTGTGTAGCAACTTGACTCCTTTCAGGACAATGTTCAGGATCAAAGTGTAAAAGAACCAACTTGCGAAAACAACGTAGTAGATCTCGTTATCGGTACATATGAAAACCTAATATCTAAATAGAACATCGGCGAACATTTATCCACCTCTGCTCACAATTTTATGAGAATCGATATATATTGCAAATGGTTCCATGTCATCTCAACCAGTAGACCATTTCAACCAGTAGCTCTCAACCAGTGCCAAATTAACCCAGATCAACCAAACCAGTGCCAAAATATAGTACTAACCTAGCCTAACCTAACCTAACCGTATTGGTTGATTTGGTACTGGTTGAGAGCTACTGGTTGAAATGGTCTACTGGTTGAGTTGACCGGTCACCATTGCAAATACGCTACTGTAAAAAAAGGAAATTAAGATACCAGTTTTTCAAAGGCGAATTTAAGTAAACTTAGAAAAGCCCTCAGTTACAGGCATATTCAGCATAGTAATATTAACAAACAAACGAAATGTGGGATACATTCAAGTATATAATTATCACTGCACAGCAAAAGTACATAAGAACATAAGAACATAAGAAAATGGGAGTCTGCAGAAAGCCGATTGGCCTAAGCAAAGCAGATCCCTGTCCCACACAACCCTAATTCAATTACAAAGCCCAATTATAGGCTCAACACTCTAATACCCTGAGGATCATCTTACCAAAACGGTTAGAGATTAACGCAGGATTATGGGGGTCTGCAGAGCGCTGATTGGCCCAACCCGGCTGATCCCCCTTCTCGTCCATATGCTTATCCAATTTTATCTTAAAGCTCCCTACAGTTTTAGATCCCACTATAGCACTTGGTAGTCCATTCCACCCATCTACAACTCTGTTACCAAACCAATATTTGCCTATATCTTTTCTGAAACGAAATTTATCTAATTTGAAACCATTGGTACGAGTTCTTTCGCTATCACTGAGCTTTAGTACATTTGTCATGTCCCCTTTGTTAATCCCACTAACCCACTTGAACACCTCTATCATATCCCCTCTAACTCTGCGTCTCTCTAACGAATGTAAACCTAATTTCTTCAACCTTTCTTCATACGGAAGATTTCTAATATTATGGATCATTTTTGTCATTCTACGCTGTACTCTCTCCAATGAATCTATGTCCATTCTGTAATAAGGACACCAAAATTGGACAGCATAATCCATATGGGGTCTCACTAATGACAAGTAAAGTTTTAAGATAACATCAGCAGTTCTGTTACTCACACTCCTAGAGATGAGTACGAGAGTACGTACCAATGACACATAAAACAAACACTTCAAAATGAATCTTCCTTGGCTCAATACGAATATTAGAAAGGCATTAAGATAAAGGAATTAATTGTGTAAACTTAGTAGAAATGTCATAAATTACATACTTTTAAGCTATTTATACAAACTTAGTAGAGACTGTGTGAGACAAGCTTTGGATGATAGAGGAATTACTATAGATCAGGCAAGGGAAGTGGTAATAAACAGGAATGAACGGAGAATGCTTGTGAATATATGAGTGTAAACGCGGTCGTTTGTGAGAGAGGGTCATGCGCCAGTTGGACTAGATAAGTAGTCTATCAGCGCCTGGCCCGGGGAGCCGGTGGTAATGAAGGGTGCGCCTGGAAGCATAGTGGGTGGTCCAGCATTGTTGCGGGTCTGTGGAAGGAGTGCACGTGAGGAAAAGATATGCTGAGTATTTGTATTCTTTGCTAAATGTTGGAGATGGAAGGGAGGCAGTCATTGAAACAGTGGTTGATGGAGGTAGGTTACCCAGGCCACCCAGGTGGCAGGGAATGAATGAAAGGATTGAGAAAACTGAGGTGAAAGAAGCAGTGAGACAAATGAGAGCGGGAAAAGCAGAAGGTATGGATGGTATTGTTGTGGAGTGTATTAAGAAGGGAGGAGATGTGATGAAAGATGGGTTGGTGAGACTATTCAATGTGTGCTTAGTTGTGTCTATGGTACCATTAGACTGGAGAAGTGCATGTATTGTGCCGACATGAGTGTTCAAGTTATAGAGGTATGAGTTTATTCTCAGTTGTTGGAAAGCTGTATGGCAGGGTGTTGATAGAGAGGATAATAAAGGATACAAAAGGTGCAATAGGTGCAGCAGTGCGGTTTTAGGAGGTGAAAAGGGTGTGTGGATCAGATTTTTTGCAGTAAGATTGCTATGCGAGAAGTATTTAGAGAAGCTTAAGTAGATATTTTGGGCTTTTATGGATTTAGAAAAAGCATATGATCATGTGGATTGAGAAACAATGTGGAAGGTGCTACGGATTAAAGATTTGGAGGAAATTTGTTAAGAGCAGTCAAGACCTTTTATGAAGAGAGCAGAGCGTGTGTTGGAGTAGGAAATAATGAGTTGAGTGAGTGGTTTGAGGTAAATGTAGGTCTGTGACAGGGTTGTGTAATGTCACCGTGGCTGTTTAATATATATATATATATATATATATATATATATATATATATATGGATGGTGTGGTGAGGGAGGTGAAAATGAGAACTATGGGTAGAGGATTTGGTTAATAGGAAAGATTGGCAGAGATTGGGAGTTGAACCAGTTGCTGTTTGCTGATGACACATCGTTAGTGGTGGATTCTGAGGAGAAACTGCAGAGAGTAGTCAAAGAGCTTGGTGTGGTTTGTGGGAGGAGGAAGCTGAGGGTGAACGTTAATAAATGTAAAATGATGGTGTGTAATAGAGGTGCTCGTATGGTGAATCTAGATGTATGGCTGGATGGGGAAATACTGGAACAAGTGGTGAGTTTTAAATAGTTAGGACGAATGATAAGCAGGAACGGAGGTATGGAAATGGAGGTAAAACATAGAGTATGTGAAAGAAGAAATGTTTTCGGAGCAATGAGAAGTATGTGGAAGGTGAGAAATATCTGAATGAAAGCTAAAAGTGCAATGTATCAAGGGATAGTTGTACCAACAGTGATATATTGGGCTGAGACATGGGCTCTGAAAGCAAAGGAGATAAATAAGCTGGATGTGATGGAGATGAGCTGCTTGAGGAGTATGTATGGAGTGACTCATAGAGACAGATTGAGGAATGAAGAGATACATAAGAGAGTGGGGCAGCAGGACCATTTGTCGGCCAGAGTGGATAGCAGGGTGCTGTGCTGGTATGGACATGGAGCGAATGGAAGATCAAAGGCTTACAAAGAGAATATGTGAGTCAGATACAAGGGAGGTGTGGTGGAGTGGTCTAGCCACTGGACTGGTAATCCGATGGTCCCGGGTTCGAATCCCGATATATCAGTGGGAAGATATTATTGGGATGGAATTTGTGCTGTACCTAGCTATATCAGTGCATTACCACAAAGCCCACTGAAACGCCAAAAAAATACCCTCATTGTTCCCTGATTAAATATTACTGTATAAATATTCCCAAATTCAAAATATGCTACAGGGGGGCAATGCCTAGCTTTGTAATGTCAGTCACATTTAATGTGTATAGCCATGTATTTGAGTCTACTAGTTAGAAAACGTGATTATAATAGTGTGAGAGACGTGCCTGAATTAAGGGGGAGATGGGTTGACAGGCGATTATTAGGAATACACACGTGACTATATATTTAAAACATTTAATATTCAATTAATTGAATCAAGGCACCTAGTGGTGCCTTGGTGCCTCAAGGTGGCTCAAGGTGCCTCAAGGTGGGCTTGCGACCCCCACCCGGAAAAAATATCTAAGCAAAAAAAACGAACGAACAGCCTCGGATGCGGACGGAACCAACGTTGACGAACCACGACCGACTAAGGACATGCCTTCGGACATTCTGAGAATGGCTACATGGAATGTTAGTGGCATGAATGATGGCACAAAAGAGAGAGAGGTTCTGGAAGTGTTAGTGAATGCCAGGCTGGATGTATGTGGAATGACAGAGACCAAATGGAAAGGTTCAGATGTGAGAGAGTGGGAGTGTGGAATGGGTGTGTGTGCTGGAGTGAGTGAAGGAACAGCGAGAGAAGGTGCATGTTTGTTTGTAAGTAGCAAATGGAAGGAATGTGTAAGAGAGTATGGGTCTGTGGGTTCAAGGATTGTGTGGGTGAGAATGAAAGTAGGAATACAAACGTGGGTGATTGTATGCGTGTGTGCCTCGACAGAGGATATACTTGAAAGAAAGAAAGAGGAGTTCTGGATGAATGTGGAGGCGTGCCTGGAGAAGTTTGACAAGAACGAAAGAATATTTCTGATTGGGGATATGAATGGTAAGGTGGGTGATAGGAAAGTTGAGGGAGTGGTGGGAGGGTGGGGGGTACCATCAGAGGTGAATGGGAATGGTAGTGCACTTGTGGACGTATGTGTGGGGAGGAGGCTGTGGATAGCCAACACCTTCTTCCGACACAGAATGATCCACAGGTACACGTGGCAACGGATGTTGACGATGAAGGATAAGACAGTGGTGGAACGAAAGTCATTGATTGATTATGTATGTGTGGATGAACGAATGAAGAAATCTGTGATGGATGGTAGGGTGTATAGGGGTATTGGAGGGGGTCTGTCTGATCATTATGTAGTGGTAGCTAAGGTTAGGATACAAAAGAAGTGGGTGAGGAGAGCGGGAGGGAGGCGAGAGGAGGGTGGAATGGTGAGGAGGGTGGAGAGGTTGCAGGAGGAGGAAGTCAGGGAGGAGTACAGGAGAGCAGTGGAAAGACGACTAGGTGGGTTCGACCTGGAAGTTATGGAGGAAGTGGAGGAGATGAGCAAGGTGTTTAAGGATGAGATCTGTGCAGCATGTGAGGAGGTGTGTGGAGTGAGGAGAAGAGGGAGGGGAGTGAAAGGTACAGCATGGTGGACAGAAGAGGTAAGAATAGCTGTGGAAGAAAAGAAGAAAGCATATAGAGAGTGGTTGGGTATTAGAGGGAATGAAGATTCCGAGAGACAGAAACGAGCGAGGTACGTGGAGAGTAAGAGGGTGGTGAAGAGAGTAGTGAAGGAAAGTAAGAGAAGAGTAGATGAGGAATTTGGAAGGAATCTGAGTGTAAAATGGAGGGAGAGTAAGAAACTGTTCTGGAAAGAAGTCAAGAAAGTTAGGGAAGGTAGCATGGGAAACAGTAAGGGTGTGAAAGATAAGAATGGGAGAATGCTAGCCGAGAAGCAAGAGAGAGTCGAAAGATGGAGGGAGTACTTCAGTGAGTTGCTAAATGAAAGGAATGAAGAGCCAGCAAACATAGCTGGATATGGTATGGGAGGGAGAAGAAGAGAAGTAGTGGAGGAGGAGGTGGGGATCAGGAGGTCAGAAGTGTGGGAAGCCATGAAAAGAGTGAAGTTGGGGAAAGCACCAGGAACAGATGGAGTGTGTGGGGAAATGTTGAGGTATGGTGGTGAGATAGTGATAGAATGGGTATGGAAAATGTGCAAACTAGCATGGGAGAAGGGGAGTGCACCCGATGACTGGAAGACTGGCATAATAGTCCCCCTATATAAGGGCAAAGGGGAAAGAGGAGTGTGTGGTAACCACCGAGGAATATGTCTTCTAAGCGTAGTAGGGAAGGTATACAGTAGGGTAGTGATTGAGAGAGTGAGAGTGAGAACGGAGAAATGGATAGGCGACGAGCAGGGAGGCTTTAGGAAGGGAAGAGGATGTGTAGATCAGATTTTTACCCTGAATTGTGTTGTGGAGAAGTATCTGGAGAAGAAACAAAAGGTGTATGTTGCCTTTATGGACTTGGAGAAGGCATATGACAGAGTGGATAGAGAAGGTTTGTGGAAAGTACTTAGAATATACGGAGTAGAGGGCAAGTTGCTGAAAGCAGTGAAGAGCATGTATGAGGGTGCAAAGGCGGCAGTACGTGTGGAGAGTGAGCAGAGCGAGTTCTTTGACCTGAATGTTGGTTTGAAACAGGGGTGTGTGATGTCCCCGTGGTTGTTTACTGTATATATGGATGGAGTTATGAAAGAAATACTATCAAGAGCAGTGGATGTTGGTGTATCGCTGAAAAGGGAGGGAATTGAGTGGAAGCTACCTATACTGCTGTTTGCGGATGATACAGTTCTGATGAGTGATAATGAATGGGAGTTGCAGGGTCTGGTAAATGAGTTTGGAACAGTGTGCGAAAAACGGAATTTGAAGGTAAATACGGGGAAGAGCAAGGTTATGGTCTTCGAAAGGGGTGAAGTCACAGAGTGTGAGGTGAAGCTGAACGGTCAGGCTATGGAGATCGTCAACTCTTTTAAGTATCTGGGCAGTGTGTTGAGTAAAGATGGGACTATGGATGAAGAGGTGTGGGAGAGGGTACAACAGGGGAAGAGGGTTGTAGGAACGCTAAAAGCAGTAACAAGAAATAGGGTGGTCAGTATGGAAGTGAAGAAGTCCTTGCATGACAGTGTGGTAATCCCGACACTGACTTACGGAAGCGAAGCATGGACGTTGGTTGAGAGACTCAGACCAAGAGTGAGAGCAGTGGAAATGAATTACTTAAGGAGTGCGTGCGGAATTACATGGAGGGATAGACAGACTAATGAGGAAGTAAGAAGGAGGTGTGGTGTGGAGGTAGATGTGCTGGAAAGTGTGAAAAGGAACAACTTGAGATGGTTCGGCCATATGGAACGTATGGAAAGCGAGAGAATGACTAAGAGGGTGTACGAGAGCGAGGTGGAGGGACAGAGGGGGAGAGGTAGACCGAATATGAGGTGGAAGGATGGAGTGAGGAACTACATGAATGAAGGCGGTGCTGGTTGGGGGGAGGGGCGTCGACTGACTGGGGACAGAGGTGCATGGGGGCGGTTCGTTCGTGGCCACCCCTTCGGGGATCACGGCGTCAGGCAATAGATAGATAGATAGATAGAAGGCACCTATTTTATGTGTGTGCAATGATCCTTTTTAACCCGCAAGAACATTGCCAATCTCCGGATTAAGGGGAGATGGGTCGTTTTTCTGGTCCCCTTTCTTCCTCATTGTTAACCCCATTAGTTTTCAGATTTTCTGACGTTCGGCCCATTAGTTTGGCGATTTTAAGGCATTTCACCCCATTTCGTTGTCAATATTAAGACTTTTCGTGTCATTTAGGCGTTGAGTTTTTCCTGGTTAGCGATAGCGAGCCTGTACTTTATGAGGAACTGGCCTTCGACCAGGACATTTTTCTATCGAACAATGTATAAATTGATCTGGAAGGAGGGTGTTGGGGGGTGCTTTATATGCTTGATGGAGGTCTAGGGATGAAACTAAATAAATTATAAACAAATATATAAATGAGCAAATATTACGCCCATCCTCCCTTAAAGGCCCGGTCACACTGGCCTTCGCGTTCGCATCGCGGACGTTTCACGGCGAAAAATGTGTGAACGTGAAGCAAGCGCTGTTGGACGCATATAAGTCGTGAAAGGACGCGATACAGCCGCACCCACACGGGCTATAACAATCACACGCGGTCTAAAGTTTTGAGCTGCTCAAAACTTGAGACCGCGGGTGGCCACGGGGGGCACACGTGGTACACACGTGATAAAGACGTGGTAAAGACGCGTAAAGACGTGGTAAAGACGTGCTACGGCCGCGGTAAGTACGTGGTTACACGCGATAGGACGCGAACCTTTAGCGGGTAATCGCGGCTTAATGACGGTCATAGCACGGTTGTACCGCATCTGTTCCGCGTGTTTTCACGTGCATTTGCGTGTGTAGCGCGTGTACTCTGGGACCTATATATTTGGCTCGATTTGCCAAGCATTCATCACTCCTGGTTCTGACGTGATGGGGTGAACATGGACCGTATTGACCTCGTCTGCATGGTGATGCAACAGCATATGAACCAGCTGGTACATGTCCATCAGTACCTCGTTGATAGACGAAGACGAAGACGGCTGAGGAGGAGGGTGGTCCGGAACATATGGGTGCGTGACTGGATACGCAGGAGACCTGAGCTTGGCCTGTATGATCGTCTCATGGTGGAGCTCCGTAATGAAGATCCAAGGGCCTTCCACAATTTCATGAGAATGCCACCTGCCATGTTCGATGAAGTTGTGCAGAGACTGACACCAGCCCTTACCAAGACGACCACCAACTGCCGAGCACCCCTTGATCCAGGCCTAAAGGTTGCCCTCACCCTGAGGCACCTTGCCTCTGGCGCCAAGTACCGTGAGATGCAGTATGGCTGGAGGGTGCCTCATGTGACGCATGTCGAGTATGAGCATGCTGTACAGAACGCCCAGTCAGGCCCCACCCTCGCTAGGATCGTCAGGGCAGGAACTTTGGCTGTAGTCTGTGTAGAGTTTCCTAACTCAGTTTATGTGAACCGTTGTACTATAAGTATTATCATTATGTATTTTGTTTTCTTCTAAGTCAACGAGTTCTATTTTATATCATTAGTTATAAGTATTGTGTGTGGGACTTATATACAATGATGAGAGAGAGAGTTATGTAACGACGGCCAGTGAGCGCGCCACGAGGTGTGTAGGCCTCACTCCCTCCTCCCTCCCCCCTTCCTCCCTCTCAGCGCGTGGGAAGTTCTTTGTCGATCCCAGATTGAGAGAGAATATGACGTCATGATTGCCAGTGGGCGGTCCTTAGTAGTTGGCGTTATGCTCACTAAAGGGCCGAGTATAAAAAGGGAGGTCCCGCCGCATTTTCCTCAGAACTCATCAGGCAAAGCGACTTCTCATATCCCTTGCAACTATCCATATTCTTCCGACTGATGTGAACTTTCTCTACTCTCTGAACAGCCTATCTTCTTCTCTTCTCGTCCTGTTTAACCTCCATGACCCCTTTGGTGCAGATTTAGTCAGCCAAAGTATTATCGCTTGAGTTCTCACGAGATAAGTGCCTGTTAGATAGCCTATTTTTGGAAGGGTTAACTAGAATAGGATTGATTGATGTTTGTTGCACTCGTATATGCATTTCCCTGTGTGCGATTATTCATGTTCCTGTTTTCTGCTGGTTTAGGCAATGCTAGACTGGGATAGGGTTTCTGAGTTGTGATTTCCTATGAGTACTAGGTTGCGGTTGAACCAGTACAATTGCAACGGAGACGTGGAACGCCTAGGTGGTCTTTCTGACTGTGTACCGTGGGAGTTTAGCACTGTGTTGCGAGTGAGGGCTTTTGCCTGTGCCACCCAACACTGTGCTATCTCATTTGCTTGACTTTGAGAGGATCGCCAGGAGAGAACCAGATACTAGTGATCTGGATCTCTCAAGAGAGCATCCCGTCAATTACCGTAATTTGGCCGCACAGTCTTAAGGACCTCGCTAGGCTACGAGCCGCTTGCTCAGCCATTGTCTCTTAACCTTAGATATCCCAGCTAGACTTTGCTCGACCAGCAGATACAGCATAGTATTGAAGCTTCTCCTTATGTATATTATTGTTTAAGCACTATTGATTCCATGTGTGGCACGCTTAGCTACTTCAGAGATTAGGTGGCCCACGAGCACAATCTTAGTAGGCTATTGCCAGTGCATTGTCGGAGTACTTCTTCATAATGTTTGCCTATCCTATTGCTTATTCTTATAATTCTTCTTATGTCAATTTAAAGCCTTTAATTACCAGTGAGTTATTCATTAAATTGCTGTTCAAAATCCGATACTTACTTCTTATGAGTATTCGAGAAGCATCTAACTTATCAGAAGATTCCTTGCTTGATGCTCGAGGACTATTGTTTAACGTAACGTAATAGTGCCGATCCGAAGTAGAGGTGGAGGACTTCTTAAGTTCTTAGTTCAAGGGTGGATTACTTCGGCTTCGGCCAACACTATTCTTTAGTGTTGTAGTACTTTCTTCTTTGTTTGATTGTTGACCAGACTAGATAACTCCCGTCTTGTTATTAGTCTGTTGTGTGAAACGCTAGTACCGAGTTCTTGTATACCCCGTAATAGCAGATAGAACTCTGGAGGGTAGTGGCGTTTTTGTTCGGCTGGCAGTACTCTGGGGTTGGGATCGGGTGTTTCCGTTGTGGCAGCGAGCCATACTCGAGTCCTGTGTAAGAGCCCTAGTGTACCCGAGTGCCCGTCCGTAACAAATGGCGACCTTGCTTAGGATTTTGTGACAGTATAATTTTTGCAGAGTTGTACAACATTTGTTTGTTCGTACTTTAGCGTACATATTGAAGAATATTTTTTTTTGTAAGGCAATTAGGAGAGCATTTAAGAGACTCCAGTTAATTTAGTAATTAGTGCTTGCATAAGGGAGTTTAACACTTTTGTCTCGAGAATTTTTTGGTGAACTTCAGTATGTCGTGCCCTAGTACTGACGAGGAGCGAGAGATGCTATGTGAGGAGGTGCCGTTAGTAATCAGTGAGGAGGATGCTAGACTTTTTGTGAGTAAGCAGTACCACGTGACGAAGGAGAGGCTGACTGGGGTGAATGTTTATGGCTTGCACCTGATAGCCAAGGTTTTGGGTCTATCCAATGTAGGAGGGATGTCCAAGGGGGAGCTGATTTCCTGGGTGTTGCGTGGGCGACATGGGGTTTCGGAGGAGAGGGCGTTTGGGGGGGTTCCTCCCCAGATCCCCTCTCACTCGACTCCCACAGTGCTGTCCACTCAGTTGCCGGAGGTTAGCACTCTCCCACAGAGGGATGAGAATTGGAAGATTGGAGTGCCCTCGGGCGGTGCGTATGGTGGTTCCCCAGTTCTTGCCCCCCCTCCTTCAGTAGTGGCAGCTCCCTCTTCCGGCCTGTCTCCTGAGATGATATTTAAACTCGAGCTTGCTAAAATGGAGAATGAGGCTAGGAAGCAGGAGATGGAGAATGAGTCTAGGAGGCATGAGAAGGAGATTGAGGCTGAGACCAGGAGGCGGGAGGATGAGACTAGGAAGCAGGAGAATGAGACTAGGAAGCAGGAGAATGAGACTAGGAGGCATGAGATTGAGGTCAGGAGGCACGAGGCTGAGCTTAGATACGACTCCGAGAAATATTGTGCTCAAATAGATTTAGATAAGACTCGTGCAGAGTCGACAGGGATTCGGATGGGCCGTGAGGGCCAAGTAAGAGAACAGTCCTTGTCCCACTTAGTCAAGTTGGTGCCGGCATTTAGTGAAACTGAAGTCACAGAATTTTTTAATCGTTTTGAGAAGAAGTGTAGGGAGCATAATTGGCCTGAAGAGAAGTGGGCAGCTCTGGTCTCTTCAAGACTTACGGGTAAGGGTCTGAAGGCTTATGATGCACTGCCTTTAGAGTCTTGCATTGACTACCCAGAATTGAAGAGAGCTGTCCTACGGGCATACGAGTTGCAACCAGAAACATATCGATTGAAGTTTCGGGGTGTTACGAAGACTAGGGAGGCGACCTTTCTTGAACATGCCCGGGACTTAAAAGATGCACTTGCTAACTGGACACGTTCTGAGAAAGCTGAGACGGCCGAACAGTTGACTGAGCTGTTTCTGCTCGAGCAGTTTTATAAGTGTACTGGTGCAGATATGACTTTAACTATTAAAGAAAAGAATCCAAAAACTCTACAGGAGGCAGCTGAGATGGCTGACCTCCGGCTATCATTAATTCGTGGGTGCGGGTCTGCCCAGCGTAGTGAGGCAGGTAACAAGGGGCGTGACGCCCCACCCCCCCGAGTTAGTAATATATCTTATGCAAACAAGTACAAGAGTTATGATACCAAGACTGACCACAAGACTAGCACCGTCCCATTTAAGAAGGGGCCGGGCCCTTCCCAGTACCAAGGGAAGCCCAAAGGGGAGTTAGAGTGTTATCAATGTCATAAAAAGGGGCACTTTGCAAGAGTCTGTCCTAGCAAACCACCTACAGCAGCTGTGTCTTTGGCCTGCAACATTGGTGTGTCTCTGAAGCCTTCTGAGTTTGCCCGGGGCAGTTCGTCAGAGGCTGAGGCACAGCCAATGCAGAAGCACCTGGGAGGCTCGAACCCTGCTCAGGATGTTTTTTGCGACCATAGAGGACGGGGTTGCGTGATGTGGGCGGGGCGCAAGCATGGAGTAGAGGTCTTGCGTGATACAGGTGCTTCCCAGACTTTGATGAAAAACTGACTGGCTACCCTATAAATGCGGCTCGGGTGGTGGTGGTGCAGGGTATTAATGCAACTCGGTCATACCCGCTGGTGCGGTTGGAGTTGGAGGTGGATTGTGTGGCACGTGAATTGGATGTTGGGATTGTGGAGAAACTGCCAGTGGAGGGCGTCGACCTTCTTCTCGGCAACGACTTTGCAATGCCCGCTTCTGAGGTTCTACCCTTAGTCGTTGCCGAGAGGCCGGCCGACGTGAGTAGGGAAGAGCGAGAGTGGGTCGAGCGGTGCCAGGCACAACCCATGGCGTGTGCTGTCACCCGAGCTCGGGCAGCTAAAGTGTCACAGCCTAGTCCTCCGTCTTCAGACCAGCAGAGGAAACGATCAACAGGAGGAGGCTAAAGCTGGAGTTGGTTTTAAGAGTTTTGATTCGGCGGCTCTCCTGGGTGATTCAGTATTAGCACCATTACTTAGTTCTGGAGTAGCCCCTGGGCCTGTCATCGAGAGTGACGAGGCTGGGCATGACGAGTCTCCACGACAGCAACGTTATGAACATCGAGAGAGACAGAGGGAGCAGCTCAGTATCGGGGAGGGTCATGCATTGCTCCGGGAGCAGTTAGATCGCTTGGCACCCTCAGATATACGTCGGTTGCAGCTGGAGGACCCTGAGCTCCAAACGTGTGCTAATGGAGCTGTGGAGCTCGACGAGGACGGTGATGCACAGCCGGGAGATTTTTTTTATTTAGATGGCATCCTGTATCGGCGTTTTCAAGACCCTAACCGTAGCTGGAAGATGGGGTCCGGGGTAGTGGACCAGTTGATGGTGCCGCGGGAGTGCAGGGATAGCCTACTGAGTTTGGCGCATGGCACACCGCTGGCAGGACATTTGGGGGTAAGAAAAACGGTGGCGGCTTTGGGGAAGTTGTTTTGGTGGCCGGGGATGAAGTCTCATGTGCAGTCCTGGATAAACTCATGTGATATTTGTCAACGGGTCGGGAAACCAAACCAAGTTATTCCTAAAGCTCCGTTGCACCCTATTCCTGTAATTGGGCCACCTTTTAGTAAGATTGTTGTTGACATGGTTGGTCCCCTCCCTCCCACAAAGGCTGGTAATAAATTTTTGTTAACCATCATGGATGTTGCCACTAGATACCCCGATGCATACCCCATGAAAAACGGCATGGCTAAGACGGTAGTCAGTAACTTGTTGTGGTACTTTTCAAGGTACGGGTACCCGGAGGAGATTCAGTCTGATCAGGGGTCCAATTTCACCTCCAATCTCTTTAAGCAAACAATGCAACAGCATGGAATACGGGCGGTGGTATCGTCAGCGTATCACCCTGAGAGCCAAGGGGTGCTTGAGCGGTGGCATGCCACCCTTAAAAGCATGCTCAGGTGTTATTGTGCTGATAACGGAAGAGATTGGGATCTTGGATTGCCGTATGTACTGTTTGCTGCTCGGGAAGTGCCTGGTGAGAGCCTGGGATTTAGTCCAAACGAGCTGATTTTTGGACACCGAGTCAGGGGCCCCCTTAATATGCTGCGGGAAATTTGGGAAGGAACTGTGCCGCCTTGTTCCTTGTTGAAGTATGTGTTTGAAAGCCGTGAGCGCATGCTTAAGAGTCTGGAGATGGCAGGTCGGAATTTAACAGGGTCACAAGCTTTAATGAAGGACAGGTATGATCGCAAAGTGAAGCTCCGGGAGTTCATTGTGGGACAGGAGGTGTTGATTTTGTTGCCTTTGGTGGGTACCCCTTGTCGGCGAAGTATACTGGACCCTATAAAATTGTGGAGAAAATTTCGGACCTAGATTACCTTGTTGCCACTCCAGACAGGAGGAAGAATAATCAGTTATGTCCACGTGAACCTGATAAAAGAGTATGTGAGGCGCCCCTCTGAGCCTCTCACTGTCCCTGTGTTGGCTTGTTGCGGCCGTGGTGGAGAAGGAGAGGGGGACAGTCAAGCTTCAGAGGAGGATAGCTGGGATCACCATGTTTCAGCGGATCAGTGGGCGGGGAACTCGAGCCTAAGGGCTGACGAGGCTATAGCCCATTTGCCTGAGCCGCAATTTGAAGCTATCCGTCAGTTGCTCGGTTTATACCCCACTGTATTCGCTGAACATCCAGGCCTCACTACTCAGGCTATGCATGATGTTGACGTGGGGCACCATCTACCCTTTAAGTCAATCCCATACCGTGTGCCCCCCATAAAACTACCCGCTCTGAGGGATGAGTTGGAGTATATGCTCGGTAGAGGGTTGATAGAGAAAGGTACTGTTAAATGGACTTCCCCCGTAACACTGCAGCCTAAACCAGATGGCAAGGTACGCTTCTGTATTGATTTCCGTAGGCTAAACGGTTTGACTCCAACTAACCCATATCCTCTTCCTCGGGTTGATGATAGTGTTGATAAAATTGGTAATGCTCGGTTTTTGTCTAAAGTTGATTTAGTAAAAGGTTACTGGCAAGTACCTTTGTCCGAGCGCGCTAAAGAGGTATGTGGTTTTGTGGTGGACGGGAGTACTTACCGGTGTAATGTTATGCCCTACGGACTTAAGAATGCACCAGCAACGTTTCAGAACCTGATGAATGAAATTGTCAAGGACATTCCAAATTGCACCGTATACTTGGACGATGTAATCATTTATGATGACGACTTTGAGAGCCATTGTGAGCACCTGGAGACCTTGTTCCGGAAACTTAGTGAAGCAAGTCTGGTAGTAAATTTGGCAAAGTGTGACTTCGTAAAAGCCACTGTGCAGTACCTTGGGTTTGTAGTGGGAAGGGGACAGGTGTGCCCTCCTCAGAACAAGGTACAGGCTATCAATAAATTTCCGCACCCAACCACCAAGAAGCAGATCATGAGATTCTTGGGTATGATAGGCTACTACAGACGCTTTATAAAAGGTTACTCCACGGTGTTGGCACCTCTCACAGATTTGTTATCTAAAGACAAAAAGTTTTTGTGGGCGCCTGAGTGTGAAAAGGCTTTTAATTAGTGAAGCATTTGCTGTGTACTCACCCGATACTCAGGGCCCCAGACTTTAACAGGCCTTTTCAGCTGGCAACAGATGCTAGTGGTGTAGGGGCTGGTGCCGTCTTGCTACAGACAGACAATGAAGGTGTGGAACACCCAGTAAGTTTCTTTTCTAAGAAGTTCAATGCTGCACAAAAGAACTATTCTACAATAGAAAAGGAATTACTGGCGATTGTGCTGTCACTCAGGCACTTCGAGGTGTATGTTCCAGCCTATGGCCCAGTCGTGGTTATCTACACTGATCATCACCCTTTGAGATTCCTAAATCAATTTCACAATCGCAATATGAGACTGACCCGGTGGTCATTGATGTTGCAGGAGTATAACCTGGACATCCGGCATATTGCGGGATGTGACAATGTGATTGCGGATTGTTTATCGAGGGTAGATGATCAGTCGTAGGCTATCACAGGTGTATGATCCCGAAGAGATTGGACACACGGGTAGCCTCCTGCTTTGGTTTGAGTAGTATTTTGCGCTTGGTGCTTGTTGGCTCGCGGTTGTAGCCCAGCGTATTGGGTCGTGAAGCAGGATTGTTGAGCGTTTGGTATAGAAGAAAATAGGCTGCCCTTATAGTGCAGCCGGAAAAAAACATATTAAAATATAAAAATCATATAAAAACTCTTTCTTTTTGATATAGATAATTGTATAAGTTTGTCATAGCCTATAGTGTTTGAGTAGTCCACGAACTATCAAACGGCTGAGCTGCTGTAAGCTCGCTCTGGGAGCATGATATTATGTCTTTTACTATTGTTGGGAGGAGTTATGAAATGTGAATTTTTTTTTATAAGATGTGTTTTAGTGATAAACTCAGCGTTGTTTTAGTGCCATGCGGTCGCTGGGTGTGAGGGGTTTGATGGGGTTCTGTATATCAGATTTTAGCTCAGGGTTGAGCAAGTAAAATCTTGGGGGAGGTGTGACGCATGTCGAGTATGAGCATGCTGTACAGAACGCCCAGTCAGGCCCCACCCTCGCTAGGATCGTCAGGGCAGGAACTTTGGCTGTAGTCTGTGTAGAGTTTCCTAACTCAGTTTATGTGAACCGTTGTACTATAAGTATTATCATTATGTATTTTGTTTTCTTCTAAGTCAACGAGTTCTATTTTATATCATTAGTTATAAGTATTGTGTGTGGGACTTATATACAATGATGAGAGAGAGAGTTATGTAACGACGGCCAGTGAGCGCGCCACGAGGTGTGTAGGCCTCACTCCCTCCTCCCTCCCCCCTTCCTCCCTCTCAGCGCGTGGGAAGTTCTTTGTCGATCCCAGATTGAGAGAGAATATGACGTCATGATTGCCAGTGGGCGGTCCTTAGTAGTTGGCGTTATGCTCACTAAAGGGCCGAGTATAAAAAGGGAGGTCCCGCCGCATTTTCCTCAGAACTCATCAGGCAAAGCGACTTCTCATATCCCTTGCAACTATCCATATTCTTCCGACTGATGTGAACTTTCTCTACTCTCTGAACAGCCTATCTTCTTCTCTTCTCGTCCCTGTTTAACCTCCATGACCCCTTTGGTGCAGATTTAGTCAGCCAAAGTATTATCGCTTGAGTTCTCACGAGATAAGTGCCTGTTAGATAGCCTATTTTTGGAAGGGTTAACTAGAATAGGATTGATTGATGTTTGTTGCACTCGTATATGCATTTCCCTGTGTGCGATTATTCATGTTCCTGTTTTCTGCTGGTTTAGGCAATGCTAGACTGGGATAGGGTTTCTGAGTTGTGATTTCCTATGAGTACTAGGTTGCGGTTGAACCAGTACAATTGCAACGGAGACGTGGAACGCCTAGGTGGTCTTTCTGACTGTGTACCGTGGGAGTTTAGCACTGTGTTGCGAGTGAGGGCTTTTGCCTGTGCCACCCAACACTGTGCTATCTCATTTGCTTGACTTTGAGAGGATCGCCAGGAGAGAACCAGATACTAGTGATCTGGATCTCTCAAGAGAGCATCCCGTCAATTACCGTAATTTGGCCGCACAGTCTTAAGGACCTCGCTAGGCTACGAGCCGCTTGCTCAGCCATTGTCTCTTAACCTTAGATATCCCAGCTAGACTTTGCTCGACCAGCAGATACAGCATAGTATTGAAGCTTCTCCTTATGTATATTATTGTTTAAGCACTATTGATTCCATGTGTGGCACGCTTAGCTACTTCAGAGATTAGTGGCCCACGAGCACAATCTTAGTAGGCTATTGCCAGTGCATTGTCGGAGTACTTCTTCTTAATGTTTGCCATATCCTATTGCTTATTCTTATAATTCTTCTTATGTCAATTTAAAGCCTTTAATTACCAGTGAGTTATTCATTAAATTGCTGTTCAAAATCCGATACTTACTTCTTATGAGTATTCGAGAAGCATCTAACTTATCAGAAGATTCCTTGCTTGATGCTCGAGGACTATTGTTTAACGTAACGTAATAGTGCCGATCCGAAGTAGAGGGTGGAGGACTTCTTAAGTTCTTAGTTCAAGGGTGGATTACTTCGGCTTCGGCCAACACTATTCTTTAGTGTTGTAGTACTTTCTTCTTTGTTTGATTGTTGACCAGACTAGATAACTCCCGTCTTGTTATTAGTCTGTTGTGTGAAACGCTAGTACCGAGTTCTTGTATACCCCGTTATAGCAGATAGAACTCTGGAGGGTAGTGGCGTTTTTTGTTCGGCTGGCAGTACTCTGGGGTTGGGATCGTGTGTTTCCGTTGTGGCAGCGAGCCATACTCGAGTCCTGTGTAAGAGCCTAGTG
>JBAKBP010013605.1:0-62245 GCA_037953745.1 Lithodes maja | reverse complement strand
CTGTACAAGAATTTGAAGTGGCCAAAAAGCTTTCCAGTTTCAAATCAAAAAGATCAACAACCCCAGTAGACCTACCCATGAAAATATACAAAGAATTTTCGGTGGAATTTGCCACCCCCCTTTGCTCGATAATTAATGCCTCCTTAAGGCAAAGTAAATGCCCTGCAGACTGGAAAACTTCATACGTCACTCCAATCCCCAAAACCCCCTCCCCACATTCTCTTAATGAACTCAGACCAATTGCCATTACGCCCATCCCTAGTCTAATCTGTGAGGACTTTGTATTCACCTGGGCTTACTCACAAATCCGTCACTTGATAGATCCCCAACAGTTTGGCAACGTAAAAACCTCCTCCACCACTCACTGTCTTATTAGCTTCCTAGATTATATTTACACAAATCTTGAGAAGAGAAAGACTTCCCTCGCCCTTGCCTTTATTGACTTCAGGAAAGCATTTGACCTTGTTGACCACACCATCATCATCAACAAAGCCATAAAGTTGGGGCTACATCCTACCCTGGTTGCGTGGTTGACCGACTTCCTTAGTGACAGACGACAAGCAGTGCGATACCTAGGCTTCATCTCCACCTTCCTAGACATCACATGTGGAGTCCCACAGGGCACAAAGATGGGGCCTCTATTGTTCCTCATCTTGATTAATGATGCCCTAAAGGACACCCCATTCCACTGGAAGTACGTGGACGACTCGACAGTCGGCATTACTGTCGATAACACCTCCCCTAACTATGACCCCCTACAAGACATCCTCGACCGTCTTCAAGCCTGGACCACAGACAATCATGTGACTATCAATCATGACAAGACAGTGGTCATGCACATCAACACTTCCGTTACCGACCTTCCTCCACCCACTGTCACAATTGGTCCTCATCCCCTTCAGCTTGTCGAGTCCACCAAACTCCTCGGAATCACTGTGGACAACAAACTGAACTGGAAGAAACATGTAACTACCACAGTCAGGACCGCCACTTGCAAGTTGTTTATGCTAAGGCGGTTGAGATCCCTGGGGGCGCCGGAGAATGAGCTGAAGAGTATATATAACACCTTCATACTCCCTAAGCTCACCTACGCCTCTCCCGCCTGGTCCTCCTCTCTAACCCTAACAAAACAACGTCAACTGGAGAGAGTTCAGAGGAGGGCATGCAGGATCATCCTGGGTGGCACATATCCAGGGTACGAGGAAGCTCTCACCACCCTTAGCATACCTGCACTCTCAACCCACCACTACAACACACTCAAACAGTTTGCATCCAAGCTGCTTGTTCACCCACGACACAGAAACTTACTTCCACCAGACGCCCCTAGACCTACACGTGCAGCTCGTCATTTCAACACACTCCAACCAATAAGAGCAAGAACTGACAGATATAAAAATAGCCCTATCCCAACCATTGTTAATATTATTAATAATGTGTAATAACGGCCTGTCACACCATATATACGCGCCCACCTTTAATAATATATGCATAAGTGTGTGTGCGTGTGTGTATTAGAATATAATTATGTATGTATTTGCTTGAGTTTGTTTATGTATATGTGTATATATGAATCTATGTATGTGCAGTATATGTGTATGTATGTGTGCGTATATGTGTATGTATGTATGCGTTATTTATGTATATATATGTGTCTATAGTGTATACTGTTTGTGGTTCGAGCCCGGCTGAGAGTAACAGGTAGGATAAGAGAAGAGCATATATGCATGTAATGTGCATATATTTATGTATATGTATGTCTGTGTGTATGTGCTGTCAATGGTTCGAGCCCGGTTGAGAATATAAGGTATATAATATATATATGTACTGTACGTGTATTTATATGGTCATATGCACATATGTATGTAAATATACGTACATATGAGCGAGAACATATTGCTCACTAGCGCAACTTCTGATTATAAATCTATGCATAAGCATTATCTATTATTAAGTGTTCGCGTATCTTCATCCATGTATTTCCACCCTTAACAATAGAACGCCCAGCTCTTCCATATTTCGCCTTCTGTCACACACACACACACACACACACACACACACACACACACACACACACACACACACACACACACACCTACACACCTACACTAGCGAGGATTAACCTCCCATTGTAGTACCTGCACCCTCTTTACCCTGACCATACCAAAACAGTTCCTGTATGTATGTATGTTTGTGTGCATACGTGAGCGTTTGTGTATACGGACATGTGCACACTTACTGCATGTTCTTATGTTCCTATATATGTATGTATATGTATGTACGCACGTACGTGTATATACGTATGTCCTGTATATGAGTAAGTAAATAAATGTGTATATGTACTGTATATCACTTACTCTCATGGTTATTTTATGATAATTTGTATTCTGCACATGCATCATTATTGTATTTATTTATTTTGTTTGTAAACTAAGCTTACCATCCTCATATCTGTCCATCTCATGTTCATCCACTAAATTGTAAAATGTGTATTTTCAGCTCATGAGGCTGCCATTCTTTAATACACCGTTTATTATTATTATTATTATTATTATTATTATTACACACACACTAAAAGTGGACGAAAACAGTTGTAGAGAGCTACAGAGTGATCTGGATAAGATAGACCAATGGAGCAAGATATGGAAATTAGATTTTAACAAAGATAAATGTCATGTTATGGAAGGGGGTGTGAGTAAAAGAAGACCTCATTGGGAATATCAACTAGGAGAATGCACGATTAACCCCTCAGAGAAAGAAAAGGACTTGGGCATTATAATACAGGGAGATCTTTCACCCGAGAGCCATATTAACAAAATTGTGGGAGAAGCTTATGGCCTGTTGAATAAAGTAAAAATAGCATTCAACTATTTGAATAAAGAGATGCTAGTAAATATAATAAAATCAATGGCGAGACCTAAATTGGAATATGCGGCAGTGGTGTGGTCACCCCATCTTAAAAAAACACAATTAAGTTGGAGAAAGTACAGAGAGCTGCAACGAAGATGATTCCAGAACTAAGAGAACTGACATTATGAAGAGAGATTAGAGAGATTGAATTTGCCAACTCTAAGTGAGAGAAGAGAAAGAGGGGATATGATTATGATGTATAAATGTGTTAGGGGATTGGAAAGGATAGACAAGGAGGACTTTATCGAGGGAGATAAAGGGAGGACTAGAGGACATAGTTGCAAGTTAAAGAAAGGCAGATGTAAAGGAGATGTGAGGAAATTCAGCTTTCCATATAGAAGTATTAATATGTGGAATCAGTTGGATGATGAAGTGGTGGGTGCGGGGAATATCCACATTTTTAAAGCCAAATTAGATAACAGAATCTTTGGAGGCGGGACAATACGAGCCTAAAAACTCAAATCCTGTATACTACAATTAGGTGAATTAGGTGAGTACACACACACACACACACAAACACACATACACACTATAAACAAAGCACATAAAACGTCACCTGACCCACTCGACAAACACTCTACACTCAGTTTCCAGCCACCCGTAGCGTAAAAAAAAAAAAAAAAAAAAAAAAAAAAAAAAAAAAAAAAACAGCTGAGCGAATCATACCCAAGCGAACACAAACAGAGAACTTGTGTGACGGACAGATTATACACATGTCATACTATAAAGGGCAAGTACTCATTAAGGGAGCCCACCTCGCTTTTTTTCTCTTTCTCTCCCTCTCTTTAAGGCTTGTATCCTTTCGGCCCCATTCAGCCTACTGTTTTAAGACGTTTACACCCATCCAGGTGTCAATATTTTCCTGGCGAGCGGCAGCGAGCCTGCATATATATATTTTTGTTCTGACAGCAAGTTAAATTGTACATTTTTCGATAGAAAAATGTCTCCGGAGAAGCCGGATTTCTCCATACAATGCTGGCTCACTATTGCTCGCCAGGAAGAAATCGACACCTGGATGGGGATAAACGTCTTAAAACAGTTGGCTGAATGGGGCCGAGTGGATACAAACCAGGGAAAGAGAGATTAGGAGAGAAAGATAAAAAAAAACACGGTGACCCCCCATAAAGCCAAGATCTGCTGAAGTGCATGCTGTATAATCCATGTGTTCAATTGGTCACATGTGCAATGGACTGGAGTTCTAGAAAAGGGGCTCCAGTCCTGATGCTATTCTTGACTTACAGGGTGCTGGCTTAATAATCCATATATATACTATATATATATATATATATATATATATATATAAGAGAAGGAAGGAGGGAATACAAAATGGACAGCTGGAAATCGTGGGGCTGTTTACATATACTGTATACTGTACATGGATAAAAGTTAACTAGAAAATTAATATATATATAATATTCATATACAGTACATATACATACAAACAAGCCATGAAATGAGTAACAGTTATAAACACCAAAACGTAAATTTAAAACCCTGACCTATCAATTACCAGACCAAAAAAACAAAAAGGTTATCATGAAATATAAATGGTGAGAAGCGAGTGATGGGCTAGATGGGAATACAGTAGCAGCCTTGACAATCGAAATGACAATATGTTTAGGCATTGCATTAGGGGTAAGTACCACAAGTTTAGTGCCTAATAATATTGGCATTTCGATTGGCGCGAGAGCAAGAAACACACACACACACACACATATATAAGAGAGAGAGAGAGAGAGAGATAGATAGGGGGGGGGGGGGAGGGAGGGAAGGAAAGGGAGTGAGAGAGAGAGATGCATGGCTTGACAGGTAGATCTCTAGAGTCAAAGATGGATGTCCCACCCCCCTATAAACCTCCCTGGTTCCCTCCACAGCCGTACCAACCTGTCACCTCTCAACAAAATATACTGTGTCTATGTGAGAGAGAGAGAGAGAGCGAGAGAGACAGAGAGAGACTGACTGAGAGACTGACTGAGAGTGAGAGAGCAGACTTTCGACCACACACCTCTCACTATAATATACTGTGTCTTTGTCTCTATATGTGTGTGTGTGTGTATGTATGTGTGAGATAGATAAATAGATAGATAGATAGATAGATAGATAGAAATAGATAGATAGATAGAGAGAGAGAGTGAGTGAGTGAAAGATAGACGTTCAACCACACAGTGGTCGTATCCTGTCACCTCTCTCCAAAATATACTGTGGCTGTGTTTGAATGTGACTGTGTGTGTGTGTGTGTGTGTGTGTGTGTGTGTGTGTAATAATGTGTGGGTTTGTGTGCTTTGTTCTTCTGTTGCATGTTAGTAATTAATGCTGTGTTGAAATACTCACTGATATAATACAAACACAATATTTGGCTTACAGCACTAGACTAATTGCATAGACCGACTTAGGGGAATGAACTTTGATACATATATAATTTTTCAATTATTTAGTTTGGAAATTCCAAACTTAGCTTCCTCTGTATAATGGTGCAATATTTTGTTATTTGTCGGCTAATCTATAGAAATGTGGCATAAATATACATAATAAGTAATTACAATATCCTCGTCCTACCTCAAAACACATTATAGTGGCTCGTGTTTTCTTACAAATAAATATAATAACAGTCGGTTTATTTGTATATTTGAGTGAATGTCTTTATTTTTCATCTTATGTAAGACACTATGAATCAGAGTTCTTATCGTAAATGTAAATAACAAAACAAAACAAAATATTTTCAAATTTTGCTTCTAAAATCTATATATTATATAGTAATTAACCACTAAATAAGTTAGTTAGTTATGTAGAGCAGATTAACCAGACCACTGAGCTCCATACGGAACTCTCATAGGTCTGGTAACTGCGTTGTCCTCTGCAATACTGCTCCCTTTGTCTTCCTTGCATTAACGAAAGAGGGGGACATGTTGATAGATAGATAGATAAATAGATACAATATATATATATAGATAGTTATAGATGATATATATATATATATATATATATATATATATATATATATATATATATATATATATACCAGTATATATACAGTATATATATATATACATATATATAATATTATATATATATTGATAGATAGATAGACATATATAGATATATATATATATATATATATAGAGAGAGAGAGAGAGAGAGAGAGAGAGAGCAGGAAACGGTCTATGTATGAACGTGGCTGGCTGATGAGCGCCGTGAAAGTTGGGTGTGCCATCCCGTAGACTTTATTTGACTTTATAGCCTCGCCATTCCCAGCTTATCTTGCTCGTCCTGCTCATAAACGTACACTCACTTAAGGGGGGGTCACCAGCTTCTTTTTTTTTCTTTCCTTTTCTCTCTTTCCCTGGCTTGTATACATTCGGCCCCATTCAGCTAACTCTCTTAAGACGTTTATCCCCATCCAGGTGTTGATTTCTTCCTGGCGAGCGATAGCGATCCAGCATTGCATGGAGAAATCCAGCTTCGCCGGAGACATTTTTCTATCGAAAAATTTACAAAGTTAGCTTGCTGTCAAAACAAAAAATATATATGCTGGCTCGCTACCGCTCGCCAGGAAAATATTGACACCTGGATGGGGGTAAACGTCGTAAAACAGTAGGCTGAATGGGGCCGAATGGATACAAGCCAGAGAGAGAGGAAGAGAAAGGGAAAAAAAGAGAGGTGGGCCCCCTTTAGCCTCAGCCATTTCCAGCTTAATCTTGCTCGTCGTGCTCGTAAACGGACACTCACTTAGCACCCTTCACGATGTCTTGTGTTTTAGTTTTACATTATAATAACTGGAATTAACCCTTCTTATCATATTCTGGAAACTATTAGAAGATTGTATTCAGCTTAGGAAGGACCTCTAGTAATATTTAGGCTTCAAACTATCTCAACCAACCCTTCTAACTACCACAGATCCTTCCTAAGCTGCATAATATCGTCAAAGCATAGCTCAACTAAAATATGACACACGTCGCTGGTACTCAAAGGGTTAACTCTTATAAGGTCATTTATATTAATTTTACTATACATTTAATACAATATTCAGAGGTTAAAATGAATGTCAGTGTTTGCTTAGTGAAACACATAATCTATTTTGTATTAAGGGGAGGTTTTTAGTTTGGTCCGTAGATATCCTTCAAGCTTAAGATTACACCCCCTTGAGCCCCTTTCAAGATAAATTTGTACATTTTTCGGTAGAAAAATGTCCCGGCTGAAAGCCGGTTCCTCTTAAATTACAGGCTCGCTATCGCTCGCCAGGATAAAATCGACACCTAAATGGCACGAAAGGTCTTAAAATTGACAGAAATGGGTTGAAAGTTCTTAAAATCGTCAAAATAATGGGGCGAACGTCTTAAAATTAGATAAACAATGGGGCTACACATGAGGGAGAAACCAGTCAAGAAAAAATCCCTCAAGTGGATATCTCCCCTTAAGGGAGCCCAGACGGTATTGTGTAGCTAAATTTACTGGTTCGGCTTAATGGTTTAAGGAGGGGGTTTAGTTTGCTCTCTAAACCTCTATCAAAATTTAAAAACACCCACAATATAAATTGGTACATTTTTTGGTAGAAAAATGTCCCGGCCGAAGGCCGATTCCTCTTCAAATACAGGCTCGCTATCGCTCGCCAGGAAAAAAATCGACGCCTAAATGGCACGAAAGGTCTTAATATTGATAAATAAATGGGGCAAAAGGTCTAAAAATCGCCAAACTAATTGGGAGAATGTCTTGACATCTCCTAACTAATAGGGCTAAACATGAGGAGGAGGATTCGATGAACCACCTGCTTGCCTCCCAATAAACCACCTGCTTGCCTCCCAATAAACCACCTGCTTGCCTCCCAATAAACCACCTGCTTGCCTCCCAATAAACCACCTGCTTGCCTCCCAATAAACCACCTGCTTGCCTCCCAATAATCCACCTGCTTGCCTCCCAATAAACCACCTGCTTGCCTCCCAATAAACCACCTGCTTGCCTCCCAATAAACCACCTGCTTGCCTCCCAATAAACCACCTGCTTGCCTCCCAATAAACCACCTGCTTGCCTCCCAATAAACCACCTGCTTGCCTCCCAATAAACCACCTGCTTGCCTCCCAATAAACCACCTGCTTGCCTCCCAATAAACCACCTGCTTGCCTCCCAATAAACCACCTGCTTGCCTCCCAATAAACCACCTGCTTGCCTCCCAATAAACCACCTGCTTGCCTCCCAATAAACCACCTGCTTGACTCCCAATAAACCACCTGCTTGCCTCCCAATAAACCACCTGCTTGCCTCCCAATAAACCACCTGCTTGCCTCCCAATAAACCACCTGCTTGCCTCCCAATAAACCACCTGCTTGCCTCCCAATAATTACCCTCCAATACCAAACACCTCCGATTAAATCAATGAAAGCATGTGATCCACCGGGATTTGGTTGCATACATTCCACTAAGACTATCTAGCCAGCAGAGCAATGGCTTCAGGGAGCCCACCTCGCTTTTGTTTCTTGCTCTCCCTCTCTCTTTGGCTTGTATCCATTCGGCCCCATTCAGCCTACTGTTTTAAGACGTTTACCCCCATCCAGGTGTCAATATTTTACTGGCGAGCGGTAGCGAGCCAGCATATATATATTTTTGTTTTGACAGCAAGCTAAATTTGTAAATTTTTCGATAGAAACATGTCTCCGGCGAAGCCGGATTTCTCCATACAATGCTGGCTCGCTATCGCTCGCCAGGAAGAAATCGACACCTGGATGGGGATAAACGTCTTAAAGCAGTTGACTGAATGGGGCCGAATGGATACAAGCCAGGGAAAAAGAGAGAAAAGGAGAGAAAGATAAAAAAAAAAACGCCGGTGACCCCCCCTTTAATGAAACGCATAACAACACCCCAGGATTTGTTTGCATTAATTCCACTAGCAAGAGAGGAACAAATGGCGATAGCGTTAATAACACCATCATTAAATGTATTATTATTATTTCATTAACCCTTTCTGTGCCGGCAAACGTCTGAGTAATTCTATTCTAGCCATACTTTAGACGTTTGGGTGTCATTTAAGGGGAGGTTTTTAGTTGATTCCCTAGACTTCCATCAAACTTAAAATTACTCCCCCTAGGCCCCCTTTCAAGATATATTTGTACATTTTTCGGTAGAAAAATGTCCCAGCCGAAGGCCGATTCCCCTTAAATTACAGGCTCGCTATCGCTCGCCGGGAAAAAATCGACACCTAAATGGCACGAATGGTCTTAAAATTGACAGAAATGGGGCGAGGGTTTTTAAAATCACCAAACTAATGGGGCGAACGTCTTAAAATCTCAAAAGCAATGGGGCTAAACATGAGGGAGAAGGGTCCAGAAAAAAATCCTCCAGGTGGAAATCTCCCCTTAAGAAGGATCTGTGGCAGTAAAAAGGGTTAAGCTTGATTGTTCAAAGGGAGAATACTTAACCCTATTTGATCCGACGGGGGGGTTGTGTATGGACATCCCCTGTTTTCTTTTCCATTAGTCTTTTCTTTTTTTCATGTATATCTTCCGCCACCAACTATAAAAAATATATTTGTAGTTGTCAGTGTAAAATATATTTGTAGTTGTCAGCGTAAAATATATTTGTAGTTGTCAGCGTAAAATATATTTGTAGATGTCAGCGTAAAATATATTTGTAGTTGTCAGCGTAAAATATATTTGTAGTTGTCAGCGTAAAATATATTTGTAGTTGTCAGCGTAAAATATATTTGTAGTTGTCAGCGTAAAATATATTTGTAGTTGTCAGCGTAAAATATATTTGTAGTTGTCAGCGTAAAATATATTTGTAGTTGTCAGCGTAAAATATATTTGTAGTTGTCAGCATAAAATATATTTGTAGTTGTCAGCGTAAAATATATTTGTAGTTGTCAGCGTAAAATATATTTGTAGTTGTCAGCGTAAAATATATTTGTAGTTGTCAGCGTAAAATATATTTGTAGTTGTCAGCGTAAAATATATTTGTAGTTGTCAGCGTAAAATATATTTGTAGTTGTCAGCGTAAAATATATTTGTAGTTGTCAGCGTAAAATATATTTGTAGTTGTCAGCGTAAAATATATTTGTAGTTGTCAGCGTCAAACAGACTAAGGCCCCCAAGCTCAAGTCACTTACCAAGGAGTTATATGCACGTGAGGGGTATTTAAGGGGACACTGACTGATTTATTGGCCTATTAATTCTTAGTTTCCTCGCTAGACATCCCTCAAACTTAGAAAAACATCCCCTAGATCCTCCCTCAAGATAAATTTGTACATTTTTCGGTAGAAAAATTTCCCGGCCAAAGGCCGGTTCCTCTTACAATTACAGGCTCGCTATCGCTCGCCAGGCATAAATCGACACGTAAATGGCACGATAGGTCTTAAAATGTATAACAAAATGGGACGAAAGGTCTGAATATCGCCAAACTAAGGGGCGAATGTTTTGAAGTCTCATAACTAAAAGGGCTAAACATGAGGGAGAAAGGGGACCAGAAAAACGACCGTCTCCCCTTAATGTCAAACGAATAAATAGATTTGACTTCGTCGTTCGCGCATTATCGTATTTTACGTATCCCGGCTGCGACTACGAAGTTTGGTATGTACAGTTTCCAAGTGTAAAAAAGGACTCCTGGGACGATGCGGCAGTCACTAATCGGTACAATTTGGGGGTTTATGTCAGATGAACAGACACACATTTCAACTCTGGAATGTGATTTAATATTAGTCCGAAATATGTAAATGTCAATTAAAATAGCAAGTCCAAAGAATCATGTGAACTATTTTTCAATTATCATTTCACTTATTTTCGCTAATCATCATTAACTTTCTCATTTTCCAGGCTTACCAAAATGTTAAATTCAATTGAAAATATAATTTGTAAAAGTGAAAATAAACTTAAGGGAACCCACCTCACTTTTGTTTTTCTTTCTCTCCCTCTCTCTTTGGCTTGTATCCATTCGGCCCCATTCATCCTACTGTTTTAAGACGTTAACCCCATCCAGGTGTCAATATTTTTCTGGCGAGCGGTAGCGAGCCAGCATATACAGTATATATATTTGTGTTTTGACAGCAAGCTAAATATGTAAATTTTTCGATAGAAAAATTTCTCCGGCGAAGCCGGATTTCTCCATACAATGCTGGGTCGCTATCGCTCGCCAGGAAGAAATCGACACCTGAATGGGGATAAACGTCTTTAAACAGTTGGCTGAATGGGGCCGAATGGAATCAAGCCAGGGAAAGAGAGAAAAGGAGAGAAAACAAAAATGCGACCCCCCTTAATCAATAAGTAACAAATGCCAAAGTAAATTGATTGTACCCATTGTCAGTGGGAGCAGACATGGGAGCATTGTCAGTGGGAGCAGACATGGGAGCATTGTCAGTGGGAGCAGACATGGGAGCATTGTCAGTGGGAGCAGACATGGGAGCATTGTCAGTGGGAGCAGACATGGGAGCAATAATATTACAGTAAATTGATTGTACCCATTGTCAGTGGGAGCAGACATGGGAGCATTGTCAGTGGGAGCAGACATGGGAGCATTGTCAGTGGGAGCAGACATGGGAGCAATAATATTACAGTAAATTGATTGTACCCATTGTCAGTGGGAGCAGACATGGGAGCAATAATATTACAGTAAATTGATTGTACCCATTGTCAGTGGGAGCAGACATGGGAGCATTGTCAGTGGGAGCAGACATGGGAGCAATTACAGTCGTGGATTTTCTGGAAGTTACATTCAAAGAGTTTATTCAAAGAGTTTATTCTCTTTCTCAATGGTCTACTATGCAATTACTAGTACAATTGCTTATACATTTACTTTTACAATTACTTATTACTTATACAATGACTTATTACTTATACAATAACTTATACAATTACTCACACATTTACTTATACAATTACTGATACAATTACTTATACATTTACTTATTAATTATGCAATTACTTATACAATTACTTATTACTTATACAATAACTTATGCAATTACTCACACATTTACTGATACAATTACTTATACATTTACTTATTACTTGTGCAATTACTTATACAATTACTTATACAATTACTTATTCAATTACTTATACAATTACTTCCACGGCCAAAAATAAAATATCATATTTTGGTTAGATAATTATGTCACCAAAATGGCATCCAAGGAAAAGAATAGCTAATCTCGTTTACTTAAGGATCTCTATTGCAAACCACAGCTTGACGCAAGGCACGAATGGTAATCACGTTTGATTTATTTATTCGTGTTCTGAATCAATTGCAAATAACAACATTAAGGGGACCACACACTGCAAACCCTGCCAAAATAATAACGAAATAAAGTAGGCATAACAAAATTGATGATGACAATAATAATGAGACGACGAACAAAAGAATCTGAAAATGGCAAAGATCAAGTCAACCAAAGAAAATAAGTAGACACATTATACAGAGAGAGAGAGAGAATGAACACAAGAAGAACAAAAACAGTGTGGATAAACAGACGGACGAAATACAAAAGAGAAAGAAAGCAAGGGGTACGAAATATAGCACGGAATAAGATGACAAATATGATGACATAGAAGAACGATAAACGGTAGAATAAGAAAAAAACAAGAACAAGAGGAAGAACACAAAGGAAAACAGAACACAAAGGAAAACAGAACACAAAGGAGAAATGCAGAACATAAACACAACTAAATACATTCATAAATATATGAATAAATAAATATTAGTGGTGCTTATCAACAAATAAATATAATTATTTACTACTGTTATTTATATGTATATTATTATTATAATTATAATTATAATTATTATTATTATCGATATTATTATTTGTATAATAATAATAATTAATAATAATAATGATAGGATAACTTATTATTATTATTATTATTATTATTATTATTATTTTTATTTTTATTATTTTTATTATATCATTATTAATATGTATAATGTGAGAGCTAGTGCCGACCAAAAAAAACAGTATATAAAAGTAAAGCAAGCTCACAAAAACGAAACAAAATCAAACGAAACAAAACGATCCGAAGCGAACACAAAACAAAACGAAGCGACCCCAAGTAAAACAAAACAATGCAAAGCAAAACGAAGAAAGAAAACCAAGCAAAACGAAACGAAGAAAGAAAACCAAGCAAAACGAAATGAAGAAACAAAACTAAGCAAAACGAAACAAAGAAACAAAACTAAGCAAAATGAAACTAAGAAACAAAACTAAGCAAAACGAAACATAGAAACAAAACTAAGCAAAACGAAACGAAGAAACAAAACTAAGCAAAACGAAACGAAGAAACAAAACTAAGCAAAACGAAACGAAGAAAGAAAACCAAGCAAAACGAAACAAAATGAAGAAACAAAACCAAGCAAAACGAAGCGAAACGAAACAAAACTAAGAAAGAAAACCAAGCAAAACGAAACAAAATGAAGAAACAAAACCAAGCAAAACCAAGCGAAACGAAGCAAGAAAACCAAGCAAAACTAAACGAAACGAAGAAACAAAATTAATCAAAACGAAGCGAAACGAAGAAACAAAACCAAGATAAACGAAACGAAACGAAGAAACAAAACTAAGCAAAATGAAACGAAACTAAAAAACAAAACCAAGCAAAACGAAACGAAATGCAGAAACAAAACTAAGCAAAACAAAACAGCAAAACAAAACGAAACGAAGAAAAGAAACTAATCAAAACAAAACGAAGAAACAAAACTAAGCAAAACGAAGAAACAAAACTAAGCAAAACGAAACGAAACAAAGAAACAAAACTAAGCAAAACGAAACCAAACGAAACGACGATACGATGTGAAACTCTCGCAGGATGATAATAATATGAAGTCAGAGCCGCGTTGAATGTGTGAATAGACTTGCCTAACGATAAATGAAATGGTTGGCTGAGTTTGGTTAATGCATCAGTTAAGGCATATGTGGTTGTGTGTGTGTTTGTGTGTCAGGTGTGTGTGTGTGTGTGTTTGTGTGTCAGGTGTGTGTGTGTGTGTGTATGTGTGTCAGGTGTGTGTGTTTGTGTCATGTGTGAACAGACTTCGAGTTTCCCAAAGATTAATGAAATGGTTGGGTAAGTTCGGTTATTGCATCAGTTAAAGCTTATGTGCTTGTATGTGTGTGAGTGTATCAAGTGTGTGTGTATGTGTATGAGCAAGCTGTGTGTGTGTGTATGTGTGTGTGTGTGTATGTGTGTGAATGTGTAGCGAGTGTATGTTAGGTATATGAATGTATGAGGTATTACTAGACTTACAGTATACTGTATAAGGGAAAAGTAAACGGGTGGGCGAGGTCGGATATACAGTATATGCATCAGTTAAGGGTTATATGTAGAGCCGCTGAGGCGAGAACTTCACTGAGGTGGAGTGAGAGAGAGAGCGAGTACAAAGGAGTACAAAGGAGTACAAAGGAAATCAAGCAACAACAGATCCAGTGACCCTTCTAGGTTGCTTGTCCTCCAAAACACTGAGGATCAAGTGTCCAAACAGTGGTTTAGAGTGGGTAAGGGAACATTGGAAAAGGAATTACTGCCCTGGAACTAATGTCCGTGGCAGGATTAGGAAGTTAGTAGGGGACAGATGGGTTAGTAACTGAGGGGGGGATAAAATAAAGTTATTCATTTACAAACGCAGTCAGTCGCGGGTTTGATGCGAGATATTTGTCTAGGCGGAGTTTAAATGAATCAACGGTGATGCAGTCTATAACGTTTCGGGGAAGCCCATTCCACAAGTTGACAACTCGATTGAAGAAGAAATTCTTAGATTCGTGCGAGTTAAAAGATTTACCAATAATTTTGCAACCGTTTCCCCGCGTGTAATTAGATTGGTCGATAGTGAAGTACTTACTACAGTTCATATTGTCGATGCCTTTGATGATTTTGAACACTTGAATTAAGTCGCCTCTTAATCTGCGCTGGGTTAAAGGAAATAGATTTAATTCTCTAAGACGCTCTTCGTATGGTTTGTTCTTTAGGCTAGGTATCATTTTGGTAACTCTACGTTGAACTCGTTCTAGCTTGTTTATATCTTTTTGGTAATAAGGGCACCAGGATTGAACGCAGTATTACAGAAGAGGGCGGACTAAGGAATTGTAAAGGGTTAGGATAACTTCTGTGGATTTATGCTCAAATGACCTGCCTATAAAGCCAATTATTTTGTTTGCCTTCTTAACAACTTCTGAACATTGTTGACTCGGTTTTAGGTTACTCGATATTGTTACTCCCAGATCGGTTTCTCTGTTTACATTCTTAAGCTGAGTGCCATTCATCGAATAGTTTGCTTTCTCATTTAGGTATCCGATATGTAGTACTTTACATTTATCCGCATTGAAACTCATTTGCCAAGTTTGGGCCCAACATGACAATTTATCTAGATTGTGTTGCATATCGTCAACTTGTTCTTTTGAGAGTACGCTATTTGCAATTTTTGTATCGTCAGCAAATTTTGAGATTGTACAGGTGAGACCCTCATCTATGTCGTTGATGTAAATTAGAAAGAGAATTGGTCCTAGTACCGATCCCTGGGGTACCCCGCTACTTACATTGGTCCATTTTGATGCCTTACCGTTTATGACTACTCTTTGCTTTCTGTCGCTGAGCCAATTTTCTATCCATTTCAACACACCGTCTTGTATTCCATGCGCTTTTAGTTTTAGCAGTAAATGTTTGTGGGGAACTTTGTCAAAGGCCTTTTGAAAATCAAGGTATATAATATCTACAGCTTTACTCTCATCGTAGAGGTTGAGGATATCGTGGAAGAAGTCTAAGAGGTTTGTTAAACAGGAACGTTTTTTACGAAAGCCGTGTTGAGTATCTTTAAGTATGTTATTTTCCTCTAAGTGATTTACGAGTCTGTCTCGTATGACCGTTTCTAGCATTTTACATACAACTGAGGTTAAGCTAATTGGACGATAGTTACTGGATAGGGATTTGCTGCCTTTTTTGAATATCGGTGTTACGTTGGCTAGCTTCCACTGATCGGGCATAGTTCCAGACTGCAAGGATTTATTGAATAGTAATGTCAGTGGTTTAGAGAGCTCATCCTTAGCTTCCTTTAGAACTCTAGGCGAGATTGTATCAGGTCCAGGCGTTTTATTTACCTTGAGTTTATCTAAACAATTCAATACTTCTCTCTCTGTAACGGTGATATTGCTTAAAACATCTGAATTATCAATCTGAATCGGCGATGGTGTAGGGATATCACTGAGGTCTTCTGTTGTAAAAACTGATGCAAAGAAGGTATTGAGGGCATTACTCATTTGTTCTTCGTCTTTGGTGTATTCTCCATTTTCATCGACTAACGGTCCAACAGTTGAAGTAACTACTTTTTTCTTTCTGATATAACTATAGAATTCTTTCGGGTTTGTTTTACTTTGATTCGCAATATGTAACTCTAAGGTCTTTTTACTTTGCTTAATTAACTTTTTGGCTTTGCGTCGTAGCTCTACAAATTTCAGCCGTTCTTCGTCATTTTGTGAGGATTTTAATCTATCATTAGCAAATTTTTTAGCAAGCAGGCAGTTTGAAATATCTTTATTCCACCATTTGGGCTTATTATTATGGCCTGGACGCCGAGTTGTCGATGGTATGCAGTCTTGCACTGCTTTTAGGTAAGTGGCTTCGAATAACTTCCAAGATGTATTTATGTCGTTATTGTGAATTAAAAAGCTCCAGTCAGTTTCTTTAAACATAGCTCTAAGTTTATGGAAGTTTGCTTTCTTGAAATTAGGGACTTTTTCGATGCTACTATTTGGTTCGTTACTAGTAAACTTTAAAGTGAAAGTTATCGTATGATGGTCGCTGTTACTGAACTCATCACCAACATTCAAATTCTCTATTAATTCTTCTTTTGTTGCAAGTACAATGTCAAGAACGTTATTACCACGGGTCGGCGTTCCAAGTTGAGTGTGTGTGTGTGTGTGTGTTTCAGGTTTGTGTGTATCAAGTGTGTGTTAGGTGTGTGTGTGTGTCTGGTGCTTGCGTCAAAAGTGTCAGATAATTGAGTATCTGTCAACCCTTCTCTGTTTATCTTCTCAATTGCTTTTTTGTCTGTTAGTTTCTAAGATAGACAGCAAATATATATATATATATATATATATATATATATATATATATATATATATATATATATATATATATATATTATATATATATATATATGTAGTGTATGCATGCGTTATTATATATATGCAGGTATGTTTGTATGTATTCATTTATGTATTCATGACACCGGTTTAACATTACAATTGTATCCAAAAAAACAACACACACACACACACACATCTAATCAGAGCGTCTAATGAAGTTTATACGTATAGTTTAAACTTTAAAGGCTACTCCAGAGAAACTTCAAAGTTCTGTAAGGAGAGCTTTGTGCCAGATAGTTGAATATGCTAGTCTACATAAACGAGTCGAAAGATAGCAGAGAGAGAGAGAGAGAGAGAGAGAGAGAGAGAGAGAGAGAGAGAGAGAGAGAGAGATGGGAAATATATCAGATATGATCATTTATTTCTAACTCATTCTCTCTCTCTCTCTCTCTCTCTGCTATATTTCGACTCGCTTACGTAGACTAGCATAGTCAACTTTCTGGCACGAAGCTTTGTTTTTTATTTCGTTTGTATTAAAAACTTTGTGTTCTACAGATTTGCTAGTCTTGATTGAAGGAAGGGCTTTTTTTTTTTTTTTTTTTTTTTTTTTTTAAAGTCTCCTCCCTAGTCCTCCATCAAACTTTAATAAAACACTCTCCTATGACCCTCCGTGAAGATAAATTTGTATATTTTTTGATAAACAAATTGTACCGGCCGAGTTAAATTATTATGTTCCTTCCAACAACCAACTATACTCCTAAAATCGATTAATGAAATTTACAAACGCATGTGGCAGTCCGTGGATTCGAATCCCAGGATGCTCACAACGAAAATCAACACCTTATGCATTACAGGCTCGCTATCGCTCGTCAGGAAAATAAAATGTAAACCTAAATGACACGAAAATTCTTAATATTAACAAAGAAATGGAGAGCCAATATAAATTAAAAAGACGTCCTCGGTAGAGAATGGGTTAAAATTATTTTAAGGGGGGTCACTTTTTTTCTTTTTTTTTTCTCCTATTCTCTCTATCTCTGGCTTGTATCCCTTCGGTCCCATTCAGCCGACTATTTTAAAACGTTTATCCCCATCGAGGTGTCGATTTCTTCCTGGCGAGCGATAGCGAGCCAGCCAGCATTGTATGGAGAAATTTAGCTTGCTGTCAAAACAAAAATATATACTGTATATATGCTGGCTCGCTACCGCTCGCCAGGAAAGTATTGACACCTGGATAGGGGTAAACGTCTTAAAACAGTAGGCTGAATGGGTCCGAATGGATACAAGCCAAAGAGAGAGGGAGAGAAAGAGAAAAAAAAGCGAGGTGGGCCCCCTTAAAGTATGTCGTCATAGGAGCCATTGGATGTTTACATTATCGCGTCTAATGACTTAATTATGACATCTTAGCATTTCAATTCCCCAGATATTTTCACAGCAATTGTTCCGAGGAACTTGCTTCAATTGTGCCGCCTCTCCACATCTTTCCCCGTAGAACTAGGGCAGCTGAGAGCGCCCATGAATTTACACTTTCTCCTCCACAATGCAGAACTTCTGCTTATCAGAATTCATTTATCCCCAGAGCTACTACTCTTTGGAATTCACTTCCCTCGAATTGCTTTCCACAAACTTACAATCTACAAATGTTTAAATCCAGTTGTTACAAACATTTTATGAATGGAGGATGCCTTTAGGCACATGGACCTTTTTGTTTTATCTGTGTTTTTCCTTCCTCCGTTCATTGTCTCTTAAAAAAAAAATAAAAAATAAAAACGACGTCTTATATATTCCAAATTATACAATTTTTGAAAACAGTTCTTGAAACACTTTTAATTAACGTCGGCTCTCGAGATACGACCGGCCTAGGGGAGATGCAACGTTGTACAGTCGGCCTAATAAGTGATGTCTCGGCACCAAGAATGTGTTGATTAATAATTGGTATCAGTAGCATCTAAAACTTGATGTATTCGTTTCGAGTGAGACCTACAAGCATAATCCAACCCTTACCCACCCTATTCAACATCTGACAGACATTAATACAGCATAGAGTGAGGCAAACGTAAGGACAGCTGAGACGAGTTATTAGCGCCACTGTACTTGTCCTACATATCTGGGGCGGGATTTATAAAATGTTTAAGAATTTGCAAACAAAAATGGCCAAATTTTACTTAGCTTGGCATTTTTGTGTTTTTGTGTTGTTTTTTTTTGTGTTTTTTTTTTTTTTTTTTTGTATAAACGTCTTTTACTGAAATAATATCTCAGTGGCGTATGGCAGGCAGTAAAAATCACAATCACATAACTGCAAACATACGATATTTTATTTTAAATAGGGATGCTACCTCCCATATTTTGTTTTTTGTTTTTATAAAAACCACTATACTTTTACAATAATTTTTATCTACTGTTTATCAGCAACAAAATACTGAACAAAAATAAAAATCACGAAAGCTCGAGAATTATTTTAATGGTTACTTAATATTATTCTCAAAAGGCTCGGCTAGTTATTTAACTATGTACTACGATATAAAATATATAAAATGGTTTAGACTAAATAACACTTTTCAATTTCACTTCCACTTTTCAAGACTCTTTTTAAGAGTCTTTATGAATGAGCACTTTTTCCAAAGTTAAGTCAGTATCTTAGATTTAAGGGGGATTATTAATTTTTGGGTAATTTTTTTGTTTCATTTATTTATAGTTTTTCTACTTTCCTCCTTAGACCTTCATCAAACTTTAAAGATATAACCCCCGGATCCTCTTCAAGATATATTTGTACATTTTTCGGTAGAAGGCCGGTTTCTCCTAAAAGACAGGATCGCTACGGCTCGCAAGGAACAAATCGACACCTAAATGACACGAAAAGTGTTAATATTGACAAAGAAAAGGGGCGAAAATTCTTAATGTCGACAAACTAATGGGCAGAACGTCTTCAAATCTAAAAAGTAACAATGGGGCTAATCACGAGGGAGAAGGGGTGCCAGACAAAAAAACAGCCTATCGCCCCTGAACTCAGAATCTTTGACTCGGCTCATTTATACATTCTGGCCATAAAGTTACGGCGAGGTGAGAGACTTAATAACGAGAGTCATTATTTAGAGTCTGAGATTTCCACTCCAGGGATTTCTTATTAACCCCTTTCTCTAACGTTTAGCCCCATTGCTTTTGATATTTTAAGACGTTGGGCCAATTAGTTTAGCGATGTTAAGAACTTTCGCCCCATTTCTGTCAATTTCAAGACTTTTTGTGCCATTTAGGTGTCGATTACTTTTCTTGGCGAGCGATAGCGAGCCTGTAATTTAAGAGGAGCCGGCTGGGACATTTTTCTATCGAAATATGTACAAATTTATCTTGAAAGGGGGTCTAGGGGGTTTATTTTAAGCTTGATGGAGGTCTCGGGAGCAAACTAAAACCCTGCCCTGTCAGAAGATGGTGCATAGTGTAGGAACATGTTTGTAGATCTCACTCAAAAAGAACACATCATGTGTAAATATTGCCATGAGATATATTGGAGAAAAGGGTCGTTGTAGGTGAAGGTATTATTATGTTACCTTCACCAACCGACTTTACTCCTAAACTCAATTAATGAAATCAACAATTACATTTGGCAGTCCAGGGATTCGAACCTAGGATGCTCACACCGAAATTAAGTGCATTTACCCATTGCGCTACGAAGACAGTTAAAGAATGGTGGACAAGCCTACGATTTATTATGCAGTTTCGAATCCTGCATATCAATCTAAGCTGTAATATGGTGTGCGTCAGGGAAAAATGCGTGAAAACATAATCTGGTGTAGAAATATGGAAAATGTGATCTTGTGTTTGTCAGGGAAAATGCGTATGAACATAATATATACAGTGGGTAGTGTCGGATTCTTAAGGGAAGATGGGTTGTATCTTCTTCATGTTTAGCCCCATTTTTTTTTAGATTAAATGACGTTCGGCCCAATAGTTTGACAATTTTAACAACTTCACCCAATTTCGTTGTCAATTTGAAGACCTTTCGTGCCATTTAGGTGTTTATTTTATCTTGGCGAGAGATAGCGAGCCTTCAATTTTAAGAGGAACCGAACTTCGGCCGGGGCATTTTGCTACCGAAAAATGTACAGATTAATCTTGAAGGGGGGTCTAGGGGGTATTTTTTGTATGCTTGATGGAGGTATAGCGAAGAATCAAAACAATAAATGAATATATATATGTATATATATATATATATATGTATTCATTTAGTAAAGCAATAGCCGTTACCCCCTTAGGAAACCTCTGATTTACTTTATATTAAGGGGGGATGGGGCCGGTTTTCTGGACCACTTTCTCCCTCATATTTAGCCCCATTAGTTTTAAGATGTTAAGATGTTTGCCCCATTAGTTAGTCGATTTTTAGACCTTTCGCCTCATTTGTCGTCAATATTTAGACCTTTCGTGCTATTTAGGTGTCGATTTTTTCCTGGTGAACGATAGTGAGCCTGTACTATTTGAAGAACCGGCCGAGTTTTCTACCGAAAAATGTACAAATTAATCTAGAAGGGGGATCTAATGGATGTGTGTTTTTTTTTAATTTGATAGAGGTCTAGGGAGCAAACAAGAAAATAATGAATACATGCAAAAATTGGCCAAAATGTGAACCATCCCCCATAACTTTAGTGTCAGGGTATGAAGAGAGGAAATGTTATATGGTTTATTGGTGTGGACATAATATACTGGTGAATACAGGACATACGGTGGCGCTAATAAGTCATGTCCCAGCTGTCATTACGTTTGGCTTGCTCTGTGCTGTATTAATGTCTGTCAGATGTTAAAGTATTGGTGTGGACATAATATACTGGTGAATACAGGACATACGGTGGCGCTAATAAGTCATGTCCCAGCTGTCATTACGTTTGGCTTGCGCTGTGCTGTATTAATGTCTGTCAGATGTTAAAGTATTGGTGTGGACATAATATACTGGTGAATACAGTACATACGGTGGCGCTAATAAGTCATGTCCCAGCTGTCATTACGTTTGGCTTGCGCTGTGCTGTATTAATGTCTTGTCAGATGTTAAAGTATTGGTGTGGACATAATATACTGGTGAATACAGGACATACGGTCGGTCGCGCTAGTAAGTCATGTCCCAGCTGTCATTACGTTTGGCTTGACCTGTGCTGTATTAATGTCTGTCAGATGTTGAATAGGGTGGGTAAGTGTAGGAACATGTTTGTATATTTCAGTCGATATGAAGAAATGAAGCTAAGATATTGCTGATACCAAAATTATTGATCAAAACATACTTGGTGCCGAGACATCACTTATTAGCCTGACTGTACACTCGAGCAAAGTTATGCAATCTGGTAAATGCGAGTAAAATCTGTAGGACAAATAACTATAATCTGAATTCTGCCAGGGAAAATGTGTTAAAATAAACGTGCAATTTAGTGAATGTCAAAGATAATGTGGGTAGAAATAATGTACTAGGGTGGATTCAGATTTTTGTTTTGGGGAGAATGTAATCTGGTATGCATCAAGGAAAGCGTGTGAACAATTGAATGTAAGATGGTGTTCGCCAAATAAAATGTCTTGTGAACAGATTACTCGTATGCCAATAGTATAAGATTGTTTTTTGTTTTGGGGGGGAACAAATTACTAGTAGTATGCCAATAGAATGTGTCTGAGAAACGTATTCGGATTAAATATTACCTTGTGTTTGTCAGCATAATTTGTGTGAACTTTTGATGCCCTTTAAGGGGGGGTGACCTGTTTTTGTTCTGTCCTTTTCTATCTTTCTCTGGCTTGTACCTATTTGGCCCCATTCAGCCTACTGTTTTAAGACGTTTATCCCCATCCACGTGTCAATTTTTTACTGGTGAGCGGTAGCGAGCCAGTATATTTTTTATTTTTGTTTGACAGCAGGCTAAATTTGTACATTTTTCAATAGAAAAATGTCTCCGGCAAAGCCGGATTTCTTCATATAATGCTGGCTCGCTATCGCTCGCCAGGAAATAATCGACACCTAGATGGGGATAAACGTCTTAAAATAGTTGGCTGAATGGGGCCGAATGGATACAAGCCAGAGAAAGAGAGAAAAGGACAGAAATAACATAAAGCAGCCACCCCCCTTAAGGTCACCCCCCTTCAATAGGTGTATATTGGTAGAGGTACACTCGGTTACCATAACCTCTAGCCCACTCGGGAGAATTTATGGACCCCTTATGTTTTTCTCTATGCAATTATATCTATCCGGATTGATTTTTGGACAGAACTTGTTTTTCAATAAATATTATATGTAGTTTTGTAGTTGATTTATAGAAAATTATATTCAAAAATTCGTTTCCAGAGATATGCTTCCATAATAAGAACGAGGTGAAGTCTACGGTTCCATGTCATCTCAACCAGTAGACCATTTCAACCAGTGCCAAATTAACCCAGACCAACCAAACCAGTGCCAAAATATAGTACTAACCTAACCTAACCTAACCTAACCGTATTGGTTGATTTGGTACTGGTTGAGAGCTACTGGTTGAAATGGTCTACTGGTTGAGTTGACCGGTCACCGAAATCTACGAATTTGTATGAGTGGGCTAGAGACTATGGTATCCGAGTGTACCATCACGGTGCCTAGGAATCCCCCTCCCCTTGTCAAATTATCCTATTCATCGAGACAGAGCAAGGTGAGCAGTGAGTAGGTAAAGCCGGTTTCACACGAGCGCTTTTTCACTCAACATTTATCCTCAACACTTATCTGGCAGCTTAGGAGGTCAACATTTAAAATAATTTGGTCGCCTAAATTCATCTACCATAAGTCTAGTATCCGATACCAGTGCAAAATATTCCAGAAATGTTGCCAGACAAATGTTGATCATCGAATGTTGACTATAAAAGCTCTCGTGTAATACCGGCTTTAGGAGCGAGTAAGTGAAATGCGGGTGGCAATGTCCGCAGAGTTTAACACGATTATCTACGTAATGCATTGCTTACCGATTGAATCTATTCAATATGATCACGCTATTTATCTTTGTGTCATGGGTAACATTAGATGATTTAATGCAACAAAGGGGTTACTTATATAGTACATTACAGTTGCATAGGAAATATTAACGTGATTACATGATGCAAATATGTAAGTAACTGTGATGTAAATAATGTGTTGCAATAAATTAAGAACAGATTTTCTGTATCCCTTTCTCTTTTATGATTAGCCTCATTATGTTGTATAACTTAAGACAGTCGCCACATTAGTTTGACGATATTAAGGCGTTTTGTGCCATTATGGTTTCCTTGCGAGCGAAACACAAACAAACCGACAATTGAGGAGGAACAGGCCTTGGGGAGGAGGGGGAGGGGGGGGGGTCTTCAGGGCATTTGTTTAAGCTTGATGAAGGTCTAGATAGCAAACTAATATATACTGTATATATATATTTATATACAGTATATATATATATATATATATATACATACAGTATACAGTATATACAAATAAATAAATACAAAATTAAATATGTCCTCCATGATGTATTGTAAATCCGGCATGTTTTTCAGGCGCTAAAATAAATGCAGTAAACCGAATTACGTTTGGGAATAACATTAAAATGAAAGCACTCCAAAATTATTGTACCGGTAAATTGAACAGACCGTCATTTACTAGAGCGGCTAATTACCTATATATTACCAATAGCAATGCAATAATGGGTCAGTGAAATTATTGGCTACTTATATATCCGGTTAGTTATTGTCTATGATATTACAGCTTTAAAGAAAAATTTCCCGGCCGAAGGCCGATTCCTCTTATAATTACAGGCTCGCTATCGCTCGCCAGGAAAAAATCGACACCTAAATGGCACGATAGGTCTTAAAATTGACAATGAAATGGAGCTACTGGTGTTAAAATCGCCAAACTAATGGGCCGAATGTCTTAAGATTTCAAAATTAATGGGGCTAAACACGAAGGAGAAAGGGGGACCAGAAAAACGGCCCATCTCCCCTTAAGAATAAAACAACGTGTGAAATAGGACGAATGATAGAAAACATTTAGTGAGTAATTAGGCAAGTAATTAGGTGAGAAATTAGGTGAGTAATTAGGCGAGTAATTAGGTGAGTAATTAGGCGAGTAATTAGGCGAGTAATTAGGTGAGTAATTAGGTGAGTAATTAGGCGAGTAATTAGGTGAGTGCAAGAACATATAATTGCCTCTGCTAAAACCATTAAATATACAAGAGTTGCCTTAGTAGCGAATAAGTGAAATGCGGATGGTAATGGCCGCAGAGTTTTCGTGTTTCCTTTGTAATACATGTTTGACTGTTTCAATCTTTTCAATATGATCACGCTATTTATCTTTGAGCCCTGGGTAACATTAGATGATTTTAGGCAGCGAAGGGGGAAACATTTATCCCCATTATCCTTTTAAGGGGAGATTTCCACTAGAGGGATTTTTTTCTTGACGCCTTTCTCCCTCATGGTTAGCCCCATTGTTTTTTTTTTTTTAATATTAAGACATTCGCCCCATTATTTTGACGATTTTAAAAACTTTCAACCCATTTCTATCAATTTTAAGACCTTTCGTGCCATTTAGGTGTCGATTTTATCCTGGCGAGCGATAGCGAGCCTGTAATTTAAGAGTAACCGGCCTTCGGCCGGGAAATTTTTCTACCGAAAAATGTACAAATTTATCTTGAAAGGGGGTCAAGGGGGTGACATTTTAAGATTGCTGGAGGAGTAGGAAACAAACTAGAAACCTCCCCTTAACTTTATAAAATCGTCCACCAATAGCCGTAATTCCAAAAGAGAGAATACGTCATGATATATTTTTTTTTTTTTTTTTTTTTTTTTATTCCAACTGCTCCCTCTCGGGCATAGGCTGAGAGCCTGTACATTCAACCGTTATGCATTGCACGGTGAAGCCCGTGAGGTCTCGTTCCAGTCTAGGGGGTGAGACATGTGAAGCAAGTTTAGCTGCAACTAGCCCCTGCCATCTTACATTCGCAGGATGCATGGGGCTTAGTTGCTCACTCACAGCTCGAAGCAGCCCCATCTCTGAAGCTCTCAGCACGCCTAATACTTCTAAGTCATAGGGTCGCTATCGCTTGCCCAGACAAAATATCGTCACCAGAATGGGGTGAAGCGACATATTATCGCCAAACTAATAGTAAATTCCCCAAACTCATTTAGAAAAACAGGGGAGGTCTAAAAATACTCTCTCGGGTGTAATGTTAATCTAGGAAAATGGCTCTGTATACTGTTTCCATATAGTATTGGGAGAAGATACAGCATAATCTGATACTTTACAGAATTATATAGAATGATAGTATTTAGAACCATACAGGAGAGAGAGAGAGAGAGAGAGAGAGAGAGAGAGAGAGAGAGAGAGAGAGAGAGTGAGTTTATATATGAGTATCGGTGTGAGTGCGGGTGTGGATTTATTGTATGTATGCGTGTGTGTGTGTTTCAGAGAGAGAGAGAGAGAGAGAGAGAGACACAGTGAGCGGGAGAGAGAGAGAGATGTAAAGCAAGGAGCCACCAAAGCTATAGTGTGCACTGTGAGACAGGTATACGAGACAAGAGGGTGTGAGAGTGTGTTTATATGTGTGTGTGTGTGTGTGTGTGTGTGTGTGTGTGTGTATGTGAGAGAGAGAGAGTGTATGTGTTTATATATGTGTAGGAGTGTGTGTGTGTGTATGTGTGCGTGTGTTTTTGTTTGTGTGCGTGTGGGTATGTGTGTTTCTGTATATGTAGGTGTATTAGGAGGGTTGCATGTCTGTCGGTGTGTGTAAGAGAGTGTTTTTATCTGAGAGAGTGTGTGTGTGTGTGTGTGTGTGTGTGTGTGTTTATAAGTGTTTAATAGAGGAAAAGGGATAATGTACGTATTTTCCCTGAACCTGTATGTGCGTGTGAGTGCGTTTCTATCGCTTGTATTATTATACAGTTCGTTCCCTTCCCTGCGACATTAGTGGACGAAACAGCTTGACAAATGACGTTACCTTTAGAAACGGCTATACAAATCAGTGTGCTCTCTGTAAACATCACTCATTCCCACAATATTCGTACAATATTAGACGCTATGAATTGGAGGAAGAATTCTTTAATCCCATGATGATTATGACGTTCACTAACAGTTTGTTCTGGCTACCTTTAGACAATTTTTTACAGCATAGGAAGGATCTGTTTGGGTTTAAAATGGTAAAGATGGTCTCAATCAAGCTTGTGAGTACCATATACCCTTCCTACTCTAAATACAACACGGTAGTAAATAAAGCGTGTGTGTGTGTGTGTGTACGTGTTCCCGAGACAAATCCAGGGCCCTATAGTCGATTCACAATAACTAGGCCACCAATCTATAACGGAAAAACGACTAGAGTAATCGAGCTAATACTTCGACCATTTGGGAAGAGTCAACCAGTATACAGATGAAACAATTAACAGCCCATTTGCTCTAGCCCTGTTTGAGTTACGAAAGGTTAATTGTTGCGAATTTGGCCTACGTTTAGTGAATCGACTATAACTGTATATACCTCGTCCTCCCTCCCTCCCTCCCTTCCTTCCTCCCTTCTTTCCTCCCTCCCTCCCTTCCTCCTTCCCTTCTTTCCTCCCTCCCTCCTCCTCCCTCCCTCCCTCCCTCCCTCCCTCCCTCCCTCCCTCCCTCCCGTTGATTCTTTTAAACTTCGCCTAGACAAATAGCTTGCATCAAACCTGCGACTGACTGCGTTTGTAAATGAATAACTGTATTATATTCCTCCCACAGATTCATCAAGGATTATTGCGTATGTATATTACTAAGACGTTATACTCTCTTTTTCCCAGATATACGAAAGATCACTTATAACTGTGTTATGTTTCTAACCCATCTGTCCCCCAACTAACTTCCTAATCCTGCCACGGACACTAGAGTTCCAGGGCAGTAGTTCCCTGTCCAATGTTCCCTTACCCACTCTAAACCACTGTTTGGACACTTGATCCTCAGTGTTTTGGAGGACAAGCAGCCTAGAAGGGTCACTAGACATGTTGTTGCTTGATTTCCTTTGTACTCCTTTATACTCCCTCCCTTCACCTGAACCAATAATTTCAATATACCAGCTGCATCCAATACCATTAATTACCACTAGCCACCACGGATTTCCCAGTACATGTTAATAGTAATGGCTATTGACCACCATCCACACAGACACACAGGAGCACCACCATCCACTTCACCACAGCAGCACGGCTCTGTCTCTTTCTTCTCTGTCTCTGTCTTCTCTTCTGTCTCTCTCTCTGTCTGTATGTATGTTTGTCTTTTTTGTCTACTTGTTTGTTCTCTCTTTTTCCTCTTTTCTTTGTGTTTTGTTTTTGTTTTCTCCTTCTCTTGGTATGTGTGTATCTCTCTCTCTCTCTCTCTCTCTCTCTCTCTCTCTCTCTCTCTCTCTCTCTCTCTCTCTTTCACCCTCTTTTTCATCCTCTCTCTCTCTCTCTCTCTCTCTCTCTCTCTCTCTCTCTCTCTCTCTCTCTCTCTCTCTCTCTCTCTCTCTCTCTCTCTCTTCTCACTAAAAGCATATCCCAGGTGTAAACAGATAATACTGTATATTCCCGGTGCGACATTTCGAAGCAACCAACCAACCAAGCAAGAACCCACAAAAATCAAATACAAACACAAATAATAGTCCCAAAAGTATCCCCCCCCCCCCCCACCCCCGAACAAAAGAGTGTTAACGAGGTCTGAATAAAAGAACCGGGCAGGACTAATGAGCCTTGTGCATATTAAAGTCCCGGGACCTTTAGTTCAGAACTCATCATTATTTTGTACACTATTATTATTATGCAGGGAGGCTTAACCCCTTCTTTACCGGCGACGTACTCTTTATGGTATGCTAGATAGATTTAGACGATTGTGTGCAGTTTAAGACGGGTCTGTGGTAGTACAAAGGAGTACAAAGGAGTACAAAGGAAATCAAGCAACAACAGATCTAGTGACCCTTCTAGGTTGCTTGTCCTCCAAAACACTGAGGATCAAGTGTCCAAACAGTGGTTTAGAGTGGGTTAGGGAACATTGGAAAGGGAATTACTGCCCTGGAACTAATGTCCGTGGCAGGATTAGGAAGTTAGTAGGGGACAGATGGGTTAGTAACTGAGGGGGGGATAAAATAAAGTTATTCATTTACAAACGCATTCAGTCGCGGGTTTGAAGCGAGATATTTGTCTAGGCGGAGTTTAAATGAATCAACGGTGATGCAGTCTATAACGTTTCGGGGAAGCCCATTCCACAAGTTGATAACTCGATTGAAGAAGAAATTCTTAGATTCGTGTGAGTTAAAAGATTTACCAATAATTTTGCAACCGTTTCTCCCCGCGTGTAATTAGATTGGTCGATAGTGAAGTACTATACTACAGTTCATATTGTCGATGCCTTTGATGATTTTGAACACTTGAATTAAGTCACCTCTTAATCTGCGCTGGGTTAAAGGAAATAGATTTAATTCTCTAAGACGCTCTTCGTATGGTTTGTACAAAGGGTTAAGTGAGATAGTTCGACTCCTGTTAATTGCTGGAGGACCCGTATTAAACTGAATAAACTCGTCTAATAGTACCTAGAATAAAATAAAAAAGGGCGTCGCCGGTACAGAAGGGGGTTAAATGGATCCCAGCTCGTACACCTTCCCAATAGCTTCATTAGACACAATATCAGAACAAATATATATGAATACATATTAATGATGAGCAGTGTGTACATTAAAGTCGAGTTTTTTTCATTCATAATTATTTTTGCACACTATTCCTATTCAGGGAAATTCATATGGATCCCTAATTGTGTGTTTCCTCACAGTCTATTGAAAGTACACGCATGATAGAACCGATTATTTGTCTGAATTCATTTTTTTATAGTATTCAGCGAAGTGTTTATTGTAAGACTGCATATGCAAATTACTACTAATTACTTCTGAATTAATCGTTATGTTATATTGTTCAACGAAATATTCATAAGACTTAATCTACTAATTACTAAACCAAATTACGCTCTGATGCGTTTTCTTTACTATTCTATATTTCTTTCTTTGTTTGTCTTTACTATGCTATTTTTCTATCTTCATGTGTGTGTGAAAACCTGTTTGTCTGTTCTTAGTTTTTCTGTCTAACGTTCTGTCCTTACGTCATTTGACTGTCCAGTAAGTAGCAAATCACGAAATTACCTTAGACAGTAGAGTGCACCTTGGATTGAATTAATATAACTTACGTGTCGATTTTATTTCCTTAGACGAGAGATAGCAACCCTTAAGCCTTGAAGAAGAAATCACTCATTGGCAGTGACATTTATCTTTCGAAAAATGTACAAATTTAGCTTGAAGGACGTCTGGGTGGGCATATTTTAGTTTGAAGGACGTCTGGCAAGTCTTTTTCGTTAGCCTACGGGACAAACTATTATACATTGCTCGAACATGGCAAAAAGCAAGACAAAATCTTAATTATAATTAAACAAAATGCCATCATAACCCAAAAGACGTTGGACCACCCAGTGTTAAAATTAATATTCATCAGTGTATGATAAGGTAAATAGTGGAGTTTATATAGGGTTAAGGGGCGATTTCCACTTGAGGGATATTTTTCTGGACCCCTTTCTTCCTCATGTTTAGCCCCATTGCTTTTGAGATTTTAAGACGTTCGTCCTAGTAGTTTGGACATTTTAAGACATTTTGCCCCATTTCTGTCAATTTTAGGACCTTTCGTGCCATTAAGGTGTCGATTTGTTCCTGGCTAGCGATAGCGAGCCTGTAATTTAAGAGCACCCGGCCTCTGGCCTGGAAATTTTTCTACCGAATAATGTACAAATTTATCTTGAAAGGGAGTCTAGGGGGTGTAATGTTAAGCTTGATGGAAACGTAGGGAACAAACTAAATACCTTCCCTTAAGCTCTGTTAGGATGTATGTATGTATGTATGTATGTATTTATGTATGTACTCAGGCACATACCCCATTGCTGGGGGTGGCCGACTCGAGATAGAGCCCGAACAGAAACCTATAAAGTTAAAATTCTTAGGGTCTGGGACCACTTTCGCGTTCCCTCACCCCTTTCTCTATCTCGCTGAGTAGGAGAATTTTACAAGGGGAGGAGGATTCCTAGCCTCCTGCTCTGTTAGGATACGTAATGTGAATACTTATAATTGGCCAGGAGATTAAATTGGCATGCACCACCCCCTGCAGATATATTCGGAAACGCTACTACCTCACCAAGACAAACAAACCGCCTTACCTGGGACTTAATAGCCCACCGCCACTTAAGGGGGGTCACCGGCTTTTTTTTTTTTATATCCTCCTCTGTGCTCTCTTTCCCTGGCTTGTATCCATTCGGCCCCATTCAGCCAACTGTTTTAAGACGTTTATCCCCATCCAGATGTCAATTTCTTCCTGGCGAGCGATAGCGAACCAGGAAAATATTGACACCTGGATGGGGGGTAAACGTCTTAAAACAGTAGGCTGAATGGGGCCAAATGGATGCAAGCTAAAGAGACAGGGAGAGAAAGATAAAAAAAAAAGCGAGGTGGGCTCCCTTAATAGCACAATCAATCGTAGCGGTATTAATGGCAGAGGTCCTTCTTATTACACTGCAGGCGCTATAATTATGATGGTGGGAGTGGAGGTGTAGCTATCTCTGAGTAACCTGGATTTCTTTATTTTCCTCTGTGTATCTTCTATATGATATATATACTACAGTATATAACATTCCACCCATCAACAGTACCCCTATCTCACTATTAACAGTCTCTCTCTCTCTCTCTCTCTCTCTCTCTCTCTCTCTTCTCTCTCTCTCTCTCTCTCTCTCTCTCTCTCCATCAAGCTATCGATCTCTCTACCTACACTCCATCTATGCATCTATCAGGACACATGCGGATACCTGAAACTAGGTATAAGAGTACCGTCGCCACTTAAGGGGAGATGATGGTTCACGTTTTGGGCGATTTTTGCATGTATTCATTATTTTTCTAGTTTCCCTCCCTAGACCTCCATCAAATTTAAAAAAAAACACCCATTAGATCCCCCTTCTAGATTAATTTCTAAAATTTTTGGTAGAAAAATGTTCCGGCCGAAGGCCGGTTCTTCAAACATTACAGGCTCACTATCGTTCGCCAGGGAAAAAAATCGACACCTAAATAGCACGAAAGGTCTAAATATTGACGAAGAAATGGGGCAAAAGGTCTTAAATCGACTAACTAATGTGGCAAACATCTTAACACCTGAAAACTAATGGGGCTAAACATGAGGGAGAAAGTGGTCCAGAAAACCGGCCCATGCCCCCTTAAGCCATTCAGTACCGGTGTCGCCCTTTAAGCTTTATGCTGGCTACTATTATACGATTTTATTCAGTTAAATAAGGCCTCCTGCAGTGAAAAGGCTTCGTACTATCTCACTTAACCAATTTTACAACCACCGATCCTTCTTAAAACTGCACCCCAATCGTCTAATTAAAGCTAGTATAAAATTCAAAACACGTCGCCGGTATAGTAATATAGTTTATGATTAGGGTAAAGACTATCTCAATTACCTCTTTGACCTCCATTGACCCTTCCCCAATCTCAATAAAGTAGTAATTGGATCTTGACACGGTTAATCAATAAATCATTATATCGTCCACCCCAAAACCCCAATAATCCTAAAACACTTACCCTGTTACTTCAGCTGTTCTAATGTGTACATTTGTCGATAGTCATAATATGCCAGGAGGTCCGAAATGGTGTTTTGAAATTCTTTGTTAAGGGGGGATCACCTGCCTTTTTTTCTCTCTCTCCTCTTTCTCTCTTTCCCTGGCTTGTATCCATTCGGTCCCATTCAGCCTACTGTTGCAAGACGTTTATCCCCATCCAGGTGTCAATGTCTTCCTGATGAGCGATAGCGAACCATCATTGTATGGAGAAATCGGCTTGCCGGAAAAAAAAATGTTATCGAAAAATGTACAAATTTAGCCTGCTGTCAAAACCCTTTACACATAATATGCTGGCTCGCCAGGACAAACTCGACACCTGGATGGGAGTAAAACATCTTAAAATAGTAGGCTGAATGGGGCCGAATAGATACAAGCCAGAGAAAGAGAGAAAAGGAGAGAAAAAAAGCCTTAGACCCCCTTAATACAATAATTATCTAATACCATAATCAATCGTCGCTCTATTAATGTCGCCGGGCCTTCTCATTATATCACAGAGGCTTATTATTACTGCTGGGGAAGTGGAGGTGTAAGTGGGCGGGAGTGGTTTGGATTAGTATCTCTCTCGCTCGCTGTCGCGCTCTCTCTCTCTCTCTCTCTCTCGCTGTCTCTCTCTCTCTCTCGCTGTCTCTCTCTCTCTCTCTCTCTCTCTCTCTCTCTCTCTCTCTCTCTCTCTCTCTCTCTCTCTCTCTCTCTCGTTATCTATCTATCAACTTACTCGTAGCCGCCAATAACGCCAAGATACACACGGTTGAAACTTGATAACCCACCACCAATTAAAGGTGTCCACCTCGATTTTTGTCTCGCTCTCCCTCTCTCTCTCTCTGGGTTGTATCCATTCAGCCCCATTCAACCTACTGTTTTAAGACGTTTATCCGCATCCAGGTGTCTCCTGCGACGCCTGATTTATACATACAATGCTGGCTCACTATCGCTCGCCAGGACAAAAATTGACACCTGGATGGAGAAAGAAAGTCTTATAACAGTAGGCTGAATGGGGCCGAATGGATAGAACCCAGAGAGAGAGGGAGAGAGATAAAAAAGAAAAAAAAGAAAAGAGGTGTGCCCCGTTAAAATACCGCCACCATTTGTAGTGTTTGCAAAGGCCATATACCTACTTCCTTATATTACAAAGGCCATATACCTACTCCTTATATTACAAAGGCCATATACCTACTCCTTATATTACAAAGGCCATATACCTACTCCTTATATTACAAAGGCCATATACCTACTCCTTATATTACAAAGGTTAATTATTATAGTGATAGGGATGGTATATAGCTGTTTATTGAGTAGCTTGTATACTGTATAATGTGTTCTATATACTGTATAATGTGTTCTATATACTGTATAATGTGTTCTATATACTGTATAATGTGTTCTATATACTGTATAATGTGTTCTATATACTGTATAATGTGTTCTATATACTGTATAATGTGTTCTATATACTGTATAATGTGTTCTATATACTGTATAATGTGTTCTATATACTGTATAATGTGTTCTATATACTGTATAATGTGTTCTATATACTGTATAATGTGTTCTATATACTGTATAATGTGTTCTATATACTGTATAATGTGTTCTATATACTGTATAATGTGTTCTATATACTGTATAATGTGTTCTATATACTGTATAATGTGTTCTATATACTGTATAATGTGTTCTATATACTGTATAATGTGTTCTATATACTGTATAATGTGTTCTATATACTGTATAATGTGTTCTATATACTGTTGGTTTGTACCTAATTATATCTACATATCATTGTCTCTTCTCTGTCTTCGCCAATAAGTCATTCAATCTATTTATTTGTCTAGCCATTTACCTGTATCTAGCTAACCATATATCTATCTATCTATCAATCTATCTATCTATCCATCCACCTATCTAGTTATCTATCTCTCTCTATCTCTCTATATATCTATCCATCCACCTATCTATCTATCCAGCTATCTATCAATCTATCTATCTATATCCATCCACCTATCTATCTATCTATCTATCTATCTCTCTCTATATATATCTATCCATCCACCTATCTATCTATCAAGCTGTCTATCAATCTATCTATATCCATCCACCTACCTATCTATTTATCTAACTATCTCTCTATCTATATAATTATATATATCTATCAAATCAATCGTATCTGGCAATAAAGTCAAGACAAACAGCCACCAGCCGAACGTAGCAGGCCCAGACAATTAATAGTCTAATCAATCCTACCGGTATTAACACTATCTGGTCCAGGGGAGGGCTATTTGGACCTCCCTGCTTCGCTCTAGTAGTTGGCACATTATAAGTGTGTGTGTGTGTGTGTTATTGTGCACTATACTTTTTGTTTAGCTTGAAGACTTGAAGAAAGTTAAGGGGAGATCTCCACTTGAGGGATTTTTTTCTTGACCCCTTTCTCCCTCATGTTTAGCCCCATTGCTTTTGATATTATAAAACGTTTGCCCCATTAGTTTAGCGATTTTAAGAACTTTCACCCCATATTAAGACCTTTCGTGCAATTCAGGTGTCGATTTTATCCTGGCGAGCGATAGCGAACCTGTAATTTAAGAGAAACCGGCTTTCAGCCGGGACATTTTTCTACCGAAAAATGTACAAATTTATCTTGAAAGGGGGTCTAGGGGGTGTAATTTTACGATTGATGGAATTCTAGGGAACAAACTAAAAACCTCCCCTTAAGGAAGGCATTTGTGTTTGTCTAGGGAACAAACTAAGATACATTGCTCGAAAATGGCAAAATCAAGCAACTTCATCAATAATATTTCAACAATATATCCCAACAACCCACAAGCCCTCGGGCCCGATAGTGTTAACCCCTTCTGTACCGGCAACGTCTTTTTAACTTCATTCTGGCTACTATTAAACGATTGTATTCTGTTCATAAAGGGCCTCCAGCAATTAACAGGCTTCGAACTATATCACTTAACCATTTTTACTACCACTGATCCTTCTTAAACCGTACATAATCCGTCTAAATATAGCTATAATACAATTTGATAGACGTCGCCGGTACAAAAGGGTTTAAGGGGAATGGTTCAATTTGTTGGTCGATTTTTAATGTATTGTTTATTTTTTCTAGTGTCCTACCTAGACCTCCATCAAACTTTAAAAAAAAACAAAAAAAAATCACCCCTACAACATACATTTGTGCATTTTTCAGTAGAAAATTGTCCCTGCCAAAGCCCGGTTCCTCCTGTATTACAGGCTCGCTATCACACGCCAGGAAAAAATCTACACCTAAATGACACGAAAAGTCTAAGTATTGAAAAAGAAAATGGGCGAAAGATATTAAAATCGCCATACTAATGGGCTTAACGTCTTAAAATTAAAAAAAAAAAACTTGGGGCTAAAAACGAGGGCGAAGAGGGACCAAAACAACAACCCATCTCCCCTAAATAGCCTTATCCATCCCACCGGTATTAATGGCACGGTTCCTTCTTTTATTACACTGCAGAGGGTGGATATTACGGTGGCAGAAAACGTATAGCTGTTCTGTTATAGTATATAATTATTATGCTCTTTGTTTCCAGTGTTGATATGTAAACAGTGTTTGATCATCTATTTATTAATATATGTTTTTGTTGATCTAGCTATCTATATATATAAGTTTATCTACCTATCTATCTATCTTTCTAATTATATATATATATATATATATATATATATATATATATATATATATATATATATATATATATACTGTATATATAACTGTCTATTAACCTTTCTTTCTTTCCATCTCTCTATTTATTTATCTATCAATCTATCTGCATATCTATCTATCTGCCTTTCTATCTATCTAATAAATCCAAGGCAGCGTCATCACTCCCATCAAAATACACACACACAAACCTGAGAGCAGAATTAATGGCCAAACTGCCACTTAATAGCCTAATCAATCGTGGAGGTGTTGGTGGCACAGATCCTATATCTTCTCGGTGTAGTTCTGAAGCGAATTATTACTATGAGAGTTAAATTAGATATGTTTTTTTAGAAGTTTATATGTACTGTATATCATTTTCAATCTAAGTACCTCTCGCTCTCTCTCTCTCTCTCTCTCTCTCTCTCTCTCTCTCTCTCTCTCTCTCTCTCTCTCTCTCTCTCTCTCTCTCTCTCTCTCTCTCTCTCTCTCTCTCTATATATATATATATATATATATATATATATATATATATATATATATATATATATATCTTTCTATTTATCTATCTGTCGATCAATCTATCTGTCTATCGATCCATCTATACAAAGGAAATACAAAGGAAATCAAGCAACAACAGATCTAGTGACCCTTCTAGGCTGCTTGTCCTCCAAAACACTGAGGATCAAGTGTCCAAACAGTGGTTTAGAGTGGGTAAGGGAACATTGGAAAGGGAACTACTGCCCTGGAACTAATGTCCGTGGCAGGACTAGGAAGTTAGTAGGGGACATATGGGTTAGTAACTGAGGGGAGGATAAAATAAAGTTATTCATTTACAAACGCAGTCAGTCGCGGGTTTGATGCGAGATATTTGTCTAGGCGGAGTTTAAATGAATCAACGGTGCTGCAGTCTATAACGTCTCGGGGAAGCCCATTCCACAAGTTGACAACTCTAACCACAGCTCCTCTATATATCCATTAATACATATACCAACCAATCTGAGAGCAGAATTTAGGGCCTCCCACCCCTAAATGGCTTCATCAATCGTAGACGTGTTGGTGGCGGGACTCCTATTAATTATGGCTTCCTGTTATATTAATTTAAAGGTTAATTAATACGGCCCGAGACAAGTTATATAGCTGTTGGTAATGAGTTTCCGTGTTATTGTACTGTATATAGGTCTTCTCTCTCGCTCTCGCTCTCCCTCTCTCGCTCTCCCTCCCCCTCCCCCTCCCTCTCCCTCCCCCTCCCTCTCCCTCGCTCGCTCTCGCTCTCTCTCTCTCTCTCTCTCTCTCTCTCTCTCTCTCTCTCTCTCTCTCTCTCGCTCTCGGTGCTTGTCCGTCAATCATCCTATTTATCTATGTATCTATCACTCTATATATCGACAGTGTATCAATCAAGACATCCAAACAGCCTACCTATACTTTAGCCGAAAAAATATGAGTATTTGGCATCTCTAATAATAACCCCCGCCACATGATTATATATAGCTTATGAAGGATCTGTGGGATTAGAAGAGTAAAGACTATATCAAATAATCCTCTGACTTCCATATACCATTCCTAAGCTGAATAAAAACGTCTAACAATAGCCAGAATGCATTATTAAAACGCATCAAAGTCCTGCAGGGGTTAATAACATAATCAATTGTACCGTTGCCGTTGCTAATGTCCAATAATAATAATAATAATAATAATAACAAAACTAATAATAATATTAATATAAATATTAATAATAATAATAATAAAAAAAAAAAAATAATAATAAAAATAATAATAATTACTGTATAGTAATACCTAATGTCCAAGGTCTTTTCATTATACTTAGATTAATTATTATCGTAAAGTTGAAACTGTGCTGAAATTGTATAAGGAAAATGTATATTTATTTATCTATACAGCCAATTAGTTATGTTAATCTACTTGGAATATGGAAGTGAAATGAACGTGACTGAATTAGAAGTATAGTTTGTTATGCAAATGTCCAGGGGAGAGTTTATTATTATTATTATTATTATTATTATTTTTATTATTATTATTATTATTATTATTAGTAGTAGTAGTATTAGTAGTAGTAGTAGTAGTAGTAGTAAGGTATTATAATAATTATTATTATTATATTCAAGCTCTCTATCTTCAATGTATCTACCTGTCTACTAAATCCTATTGATGCTCCCGAGATACCAACATTCCAACAATGCCCGAGAGACAATAGCCCACTGTCACTTAATATTAGCATAATATATTGTTGGGATAATAACCCTTTCTGTACCGAGGTCATCCTTTTAACTTTATTCTGGCTACTATTAGACGATGTTCTTCCGTTTAAAAAGGGCCTCCAGCAATTAACAGGCTTCGAACTATCTCTTTTAACCCTTTTTTAAGATCCTTCTTGAACTGCATAAAATCGTCTAAATACAACTAGAATAAGCAAATAAGACGTCGCCGGTACAGCAGGGGTTAACACTATCTGGTCCGACGTCTTGTGAGGTATTTTGATATTCTGTTTAATTATTATTGAGGATATTTACCAAGCAATTAAGGGGGGACATGGTCGTTTTTTTCTGGACACCCTTCTCCCTCATGCTTAGCCGCTTTAGTTTTCAGGTTTTAAGACGTTCAACCCATTAGTTTGGTGATCTTAAGACCTTTCGCCCCCTTAGCTTTGTTAATATTAATACTTTTCGTGTCATTTAGGTGTTGACTTTTTCCTGGCGAGTGATAACGAGCCCCGTTTTTCCCTATTATTTTTGAAATTGTTAGACATTCACCCCCAATATTTTGGCGATTTTATGAAACTTTCATACCATGCAAGTGTCGATTTTTCCTGGCGAGCGATAACGACTCTGCCAATTTAAGCAGAACCGGCTTTTGGCAGTGGAATTTTTCTACCGCAAAAAGCACACATTTATCTCGAAAGAAGGGTCGTCTGGGTATTTTCTTAAGGTTAATGGATGTCTAGGTAGGAAACTAAAAACTAAAAAATTAATAAATATATATATATATATATATATATATATGAATAGCCAACTCCCCTTGATAGCCTAATCAATGGTAGCGCTATTAACGACAGAGGGGCCGGCTCATTGTAGTACATGGGCTAATTATTACAGAGAGAGAGAGAGAGAGAGAGAGAGAGAGAGAGAGAGAGAGAGAGAGAGAGAGAGAGAGAGAGAGAGAGGTTATAATTGTTTGAGAGTAGGTTAGATTAGTTTCTCTGTTTCCTGTGTTTATTTATCCACAGTGTCTATTGAATTATCTACGTTTGTCTTTTGTATCTGTGTATCTATGTACTATATCTATCTATCTATCTAATTATTTATATATCAAACAATCTATGCTTCATCCCGATGTATCTATCTATTTACATATTTTCAATTTGACTATCAGGCTATCTGGAACCAAGATTTATCTATCAATCATAGCCATATATCTACTCATTAACAGGCTACACACACGCACACATACACACACACACACACACACACACACACACACACACACACACACACACACACACACACACACACACACACACACACACACACTGCATTCCCATAGTCTACTACTAAAGCTCTCAGATGGCATTGTGTTTGGCTCCCTCTGCGCTGTATTAATGCCTGCCAGATGTTAAACAGGAGGGGTATGTGTAGGAACATGATTGTATATCGCACTCGAATTGAAAAAATCATTATTATTAACAATATTAGTATTCTATTTATCTATTTATTTATTTTAGAGTGATCCACAGTCAAACCATATAATAATCACATCGGTAAATATATTGTCCTCAAGGGGAGATCCTTCACTTTTAAGGGGAGATCCTTCACTTTTAAGGGGAGATCCTTCACTTTTAAGGGGAGATCCTTCACTTTTAAGGGAGATCCTTCACTTTTAAGGGGAGATCCTTCACTTTTAAGGGAGATCCTTCACTTTTTGTCAATTTTTGTATTTGTTTATTATTTTTCTAGTTTCCTCGCTAGACCTCCATCAAGCTTAAAATGAAGCGCCCCCTAGACCCCCTTTCAAGATAAATTTGTACATTTTTCGGTAGAAAAATGTCCTGGCCGAAGGCCGATTCCTCTTAAATTACAGGCTCGCTATCGCTCGCCAGGAATTAAAACTAATTGATCTAATTGACAGGAAAGGTCTTAAAATTGACAGAAATGGGGCGAAAGTTCATGAAATCGCCAAACTAATGGGTCTAAAGATGAGGGAGAAGGTGGTCTAGAAAAGCGACTCGTCTCGCCTTAACCCAGAACTGACATTTTTACTTGAATGTTCATAGTTTTGTTTTCTCTCCCACAGGTATCGGGAATTGAAACCTTCCATTTGCTGCCCGTGACAATCCTTCCTCTCCCATCACTGACCTTCAACATGCAGCCAGGTAAGGAGACATTTGCTTGCTTGTTTACCTATTTAATCTTTTGTTTTATATTTATTAATAGATGATGGTACACAGTATCTATCTATACATCTATCTATCGATGTATTCATGTATTTATGTATTTGCCACATGTATTCATTAGTTTCATCGATATCATTAGTTGGGTTTGTTTGTAAGTTAATTGGTGGGTTGGTGATAATATGAATTTATATGAAACACCGAGCAATTTCAGTTCATCAACTAAAGTTCATACAGACGCGCACAAACACTCACACTAACTCAACATATGAACACACCCATATACACACACGCACGCACACACACACACACACAGCCCGTAGCCTAGTGGTAGCGCTCTCGTCTCACACACGAGGGGCCGGAGGTTCAATCCCCGGCCGGGCGGAGACAAATTGGGCTTGTCTCCTTTCATGTGTTAGCCTCAGTTCCTAGCTGTAAATAGGTACCTGGAATAAGTGGACGACGTTTGTGACGTCCCATCTGGGGTTTGGCAAAAATGGTACAAGGCGAGATGGGTATCATATGGTTCACCTAAGCTGATGGCTACCTAAGCCTTCGGGCGAGACGGTACCGTCTATAGTGAGAATGGTACCATACAGATCCACCCTAAGCCTTCGTTTCCGATGTCGCCAATTGGCTAAAATACAGACTACACACACATCCACAGCCATTCCAACAATACATAAAACACTTAACATGCATTTCACGCAATACATTCCCAATTAAGGAGGCGCGATAATAATGAGCTTAGCTCGCATTGCGTGGATTCCCCTTGACGAACAAAGTAACTGAATAACACACACACACACATACACAATTCCTATAGTCTACTACTAAAGCTGTTCAGATAGGCATACGCTACACCGCTCGTATAACCATCCCGTTCAAGACTTCTCCATGACCAAACACACGCCTCTATAACACAACTAACACCAACTAAGCTATGTAAACTATAACGTAACTGAGACCAATGAAACTATAACCTAACTAAGACCAACTAAATTATCTAAACTATAATCTGACTAAACTAACTAAACTTTAACATAAATAGGAACAAACAAACTATCTAAACTATAACCTAACTAAGACCAACTAAACTATGTAAAATAACTATCAACAAGGCTAACTCAATTGTCCAAACTACTTTATAACGTAACAAGATCAACTAAATTTTCTAAACGAACTGTAACGAAAACTAACCAAACTATGTAAACTATAACCTAACACTAACCAACATATCTAAGCCTAAACATAACAAAAACTAACCAAACTATCTAAAGTTTACCCTAACTAAGACCAACTAATCTATAATGAAACTATAACCAATGAAACTGTCTAATCAACCTAAAACGAAAGCTAACCAAACTATCTAAGATTTAAGCGGGGATGGGCGTATATGTTTGCTTATTATTTTAATATATATATATATATATATATATATATATATATATATATTTTTTTTTTTTTTTTTTTTTTTTTTTTTATTCCCTCTCCATGAAGCTTAAAAAATACACCCAAGACCCCCATTCTCCCTTAACCTAACTATAACCCACCTAAACTATGTAAACTTTACCGACCGAACTACGCTAACTGCCAGCATGTTTTCCTGGCCAAAGTTTTTCTCTCCTCTCCCACACAACTTTGCAGCTCGGGCGGTTCAGGATTTGCCAAGGATCTTTTAGTTAGCCTATCTCTTTGTTAGGATTGTAAATATATTGTCTTCATTGTTTATTTTTATTTGTTTTCAAAGTATTGTCTTCTTGTTCTTGTTCTTGTTTTATTCTTCTTCTTCTTCTTCTTATTATTATTATTATTATTATTATTTTTTTTTTTAGTATTAATATTTTTAGTATTATTATTTAGTATTATTATTATTAGCAGTGGCCACGAACGAAACGCCCCCATGCACCTCTGTCCCCAGTCAGTCGATGCTCCTCCTCCCATCCAGCATCGCCTTTGCTCATATACTTCTTAATTCCATCCTTCCACCTCTCACTCGGTCTACCTCTCCCTCTTTGTCCTTTCACCTCACTCTCGTATACTCTCTTAGTCATGCTCTCGCTTCCCATACGTTCCACATGGCCGAACCATCTCAAAGTGTTCCTTTTCACTTTCCAGCACATCTACATCCACACAACACCTCTCTCGTACTTCCTCATTCGTCTGTCTATCCCTCCATGTAACTCTGCACTCACTTCTCAACCCGCTCACTCTTGGTTTGAGTCTCTTCACCAACGTCCATGCTTCGATCGTCTCAAAATTAATATGCTAGACATAAGGGAGAAGGGGGATCCAGAAAAAGCGCCTACTCCCTCCCAATCCCCTTTAAAAAATCATGAGCTCTGTAATATTCATAGGCATTTTCAAGCTACAATCCATCACACGGTAAAGCCGCCGGTATCACACAAGAGCTTTTATAGTCAACATTCGATGATCAACATCTTTCTGGCAACATTTCTGGAGTATTTTGCACTGGTATCGAACACTAGACTGGTAACAGATCAATTTAGGTGACAGAAATGTTTTAAATGTTGACCTCATAAGCTGCCAGACCAGTGTTGAGTATAAATGTTGAGGGAAAAAGTGCTCGTGTGATACCGACTTAATGCACTTAGCTGCCTCTTTATCATAAAAACTGCCTGGAATATTAATAGTTGAAGCATTTATTTCCAAATACATATCGAGAATGGTTGCTATAAAAAGTGCATCAATGAAACTTCAATTTGTGATGTTACGCTTCATAAATGCATGCACCTTTATATTCAGAATGATATCTGATATATCATATATAGGCATTACATGCAGACATGCACATAAAAGAGTATAACATATTTATCTTTCTACCCATGCTCTCTCTCTCTCTCTCTCTCTCTCTCTCTCTCTCTCTCCTCTCTCTCTCTCTCTCTCTCTCTCTCTTTCTTTATATACGGTATATATATATACAGTATACAGTATATATATAATTATATATATAATTATATATATATATATATATATATATATATATATATATATATATAGATAGATAGATATAAAGATTGATGTATATACCTCGAGAGAGAGAGAGAGAGAGAGAGAGAGAGAGAGAGAGAGAGAGAGAGAGAGCGAACGCGAGACAATTACTTGGAAACTTAGACTTATTCATCAGAAGAAAAAAACAATGCTTGTATAATGTAAGCTATACAACTCATTATTGTATATAATTATATACTGTAGATGTAGTCTGGAATTCCATATGGAGTTGCCTGTCATGGGAAGTGCTCACAAGAAGTCTATGCATAATACTCATAATTAATCTTTTGTCTTTGAATTACTCAATACTTTTATGTAGATGTAAAGTGCAAGGTATATCTTTCACCCTAACCATATGTATGCGGGTGTGTATTTTGTAAACTATTTCGCTAAACAAGGACATAGGTATTGAGATGTGACCGGACGCATGTCGATTTTTATATATTGGTGTCAAAATTAGATTCAACAATGTTTTGGTTAACGCCAGATTACATCCCTAGCTCTTCATACCCCCCCCCCCCTCCTCTATAAAATATAGCAATATAATTTATTAAACAAGACACATAACTAAGTAAATGTATAAATATGACCATGAACATATTGTATTCCAGACTCGTGAAGCCAAGATAATGCTTCCTAACTAGCTAATCATGTCACAGGTAAATTATGGAGAATATTGAATGGTCCCTATGGGGGTGGAAGGCTTTCCCCTCATACATTAATATTGTATTATTATATAAACTATTGAATGGAATAATAAGTAACACCCCGTTCTTTAACATTAATACCAAATACAAACCCCAATGTACCTAAATGAACTAATGAAAGCATATAGCCCTCCCGGGATTCGAACTCGGGACAACCACACCCGGATGAATGGATTAATACACAATTAATTTTGTTGTCTACGTTCCTAGTCTCATAATACATACCTGAGTATATTACGTAATCGATACTTTCAGTTCGCCTGTTTATTTGTACAATTGTAATTCGAGTAAAGTATCCTAAGATTGTGTATTTTGGGCAACATCATCATCATCACTAAAATAATAAATGCTTTGTTATTACCTGCACTGGAAATCATCATATAAATCACCATCAATAATATTTTCTTCCGATATCAAAAGAGAGTTGAGACCTGTAAAAGTTGAGACAAAAAAAATGCACTTTTGTATATATAGCAAAATCCAGGAACTATCTCTGTTTAACATAAACATGCAACGTAAGACACTAAAATATACACATAACACTCGACAAAACACTATATTTATCTTGTAAATTAGGTGGCATGCATTTAGTCTTGTAGATACTTTCATTTTTTTTTTTTTCATCTTAGGATAGATTTGTCAGAGTTCAAAGGTTAATTGCGATAGTTTTAGCCCTCACATTTTTAGAAAATCCTTCCTAAACTGGTTAAAATCGCTTGACAGTAACATTAATGAAGTAACATTTGGTAGTCTGATTAAATGGGTTAACAAAACATACTGCATTACTTTACCTTGTGATAGACGAGCAGAAATGATGCCCTTGGGTAGCATGAGCAAGAAGCAGGCCACCACACTGTATCTCACAAAGCCCGTCATTCTGTTGATCACTTGCTGTAATAATCACTTTTTTTTCCCCGACCAGTGAACCGTTTGTATGCCGCTGTAATGGCAGTCTCATTTACTTTATTGGTCCATTATGATTGATATTTGTACACAATTTACATGATACAGGTCAGAGGAGATAAAAACAAATCTTCTTATATTTACATACTTGTCATGCTTCAGACCAGAGGAAATTGTGTTCTTTATATATTTACAAAAATGTTATGCTGCATTCCAGAGAGACTGTGTTTTTATATTGACACAATTTTCATAATACGGGTGAGCGGGGACTATCTTATTTTGATTTGCCTGTAAGCAGTTTTTAAACATACACACTCTACTTTATTGTTCACTTTGCGTCCAACTTATCTCTATATATACAGTATATTGAGTATTTACATATGACAAGACACGTATATTTCAAGAGACGCATATACTCTTTTCCGTGGACAGTGAGTAGCTTGTATGTATATTGTACCCATAACACTGTAATATTTCCCTTGCCTCCTTTAAAGCTCTTGTATGTCTGTTGTTCATACTTTCACTATATACATGTTATTGGCAAGATACGTATGCATTGAAGTTACTGGGTGAAATTAAAAGGGTTTGATCACACTGTTTCATTAGTTAAAACACATACTGTATTTTCCATTAACGTTTTCTTTGCGTTCTGTATAGCACCTGTATGATACCTACATTGCTGGCACAGTTACGATCAGGTAATGAAACACTTCATAATATAGTTTCAAAATGACTAGATTGAATCGATGTTTCACGACTCTCGAATAAGGCAGATGGTACGATACTGTTTTCATATGTCATCTACAGCCGTCGTATTATGGTCAGAATTTAATTTGTTAAGTGTTTCAAATTGTTGAATGAGCCTAAAAGATCGATGTTTTATGTTCTATCTATTTATCTAAATTGGGTGGTGACACTATGATATTTTCCTTGTGTTCTGTAGCATACGTAGACAGTTATATTTAGTACATATACATCCTATAGTTACGGCCAAAAGCTGTAGTACACTTTATGTTGCGAAGTTCAGATGCGACGAGACACTGTTTAGAGACTTTCTGATGAGCCTGAAAAATCACATCACTGCATTTCATTAGTCAATGTTTGATGGTTCACACGTAGTACATGATAATACAACACATCTATCTAGCAGCAACTGTATGTACTCATGAATACATTCATTTTCGTCTTTAGTTTTGTATTGCTTTTAAGATCACTAGGATGGTACGAGGAACGTTGTGTTTCTAATTCCTTATATAAGTATATTTCACATTTGTTTTTCTTCAGTTTAATATGCAGTATATTAAAGTTATTTCCAATATGTTATGAGGTAGAGCAACCAATATGTCACAGGGTCAGTCCATCTTTCACAACTTTATAATTATTCAATCAACATGACTAATAACTTTTTAATTAAAGTTTATGTCAGATCAGAAAAGAACTGATGAAAAGTTGCAGATATATTGAATTGAGTTTATGATATCATTTCTACGAATTTCTACTCAGGTGATAACATTATTTAATTTTCAGTAATGTGGTAATTTTTTTTCCTCCAAATCTAGAATTAGGGTACGATTGACATAACTAATGTACTATGTGTGTCTCAGAAAAATAACACACACACACACACACACACACACACACACTCGAGCCCGACGCGCCAACCCGCCAACAGCACTTCGCTCTAGCTGCTCGAAATCTGACCATAACTTGAGTACTCCATTACTCATCCCCTTATTTGTTTGCATGAGCTGTAGCTAAGCACTAGCTTAACTGCCCTGTAGTTGCTTTGCATGTAATTTTGCTGTGTTTTTGACTGATAAACGTTTGTTTATCGAGACTGCTTTTGTTTACATTTGTACCGGTTAGTGACGACCGACGCTCTAAAGTAAACAAACTATTTGCTTGTTTCATATTATAAAGTTCTAGCACTTATTGTAGATATTTTAGCCCTCACTGTAGTTAAGTGCTTAGCAAACCACCCAGTAGTTATCTTGCATGACATTGTACTGTAGTTTTGACTGATAAACGTTTGTTTTTCAAAATTATATTTGTCAGGTTAGTAGAGACGCCGCCGATACCAGCGCCACCTGTGTACGCATAAACAAACCCTCTTCTTGTATTTTATATATCAAAGTCTAGCCAATACTGTACTTGGTTGAACTTTTTTATCTTGGTTATCTATATAAATCGCACACTAACATTTGTCAAGATAGTTTTAATATTGGGTTAGAATAATTTAGTTACTGTAATACTTTTTGATAGCCTATTTATTAATCGCATTTCAGATACTTGTCACCATAATAGGCCTCTCACACTCTTGCCAGGGATATTACTAACTCCATTATTATTATTATTGTGTCGACCACTGTATAAACTAATATACAGGCTTTAGCCTAACTGTGTCATACTGCTAACATAATTTTATTTTTATTTTCAGGCATAAAATTGTGTTCTATTGCTAACATATTCTTTTTGTGATCAACATATTCTTTTTGTGATTTACAGGCATTAATTGTACCATATTGCTAACCAATATTTTTTTGTTATTGTACTGTATACTGCTTTCCAGTGTTCTCACTAGGCTAAATTAACCCTCTCCCCTTTTTTTCTCCCAGTAAATTTTGTAACAAATTACTAGTCCATTTACAATTTTCAGGCTTTAACTGTGTCATACTGCTAACATCAATTTATTTTTTATTTTCAGGCATAAATTGTGTTCTATTGCTAACATATTTTTTGTGATTTACAGCCATAATATTCTTTTTGTGATTTACAGGCATTAATTGTACCATATTGCTAACAAATATTTTTTGTTACTGTACTGTATACTGTTTTCCAGTTTTTTCACTAGGCTACATTAACCCTCTCCCACTTTTTTTTTTCCAGTAAATTTTGTAACAAATTTCTAGTCCATTTGTGATTTTCAGGCTTTAACTGTGTCATACTGCTAACATAAATTTTTGTTTTTTTCAGGCATAAATTGTGTTCTATTGCTAACATATTTTTTGTGATTTACAGGCATATTAATTTTATCATATTGCTAACAAAAAAATTTGTGATTTTCAGGAATTAATTGTATCACATTGCTAACATACATTTTTTGTGATTTTCAGGCTTTAATTGTACCATTTTGCTAACATAAATTTGTGTGATTTTCAGGCATATTGTGATTATATCGTCATGGCGCCGCAACGAACCTGCACGAGTTGTTCCGGTAAATTTGGCCCTACCATGTTTGTTGATACTGATGTCCAAATTTGTAGATTTTGCCAGCTCCGAGAGAAGATTGCGGATGAATTGAATGCAGCTCACCGCAAGATCGATGCCCTGACTACGAAGCTTGAATCCCTTCAAGAATTTGCCACACTCAACGTAGGAGTGCCCTCGGCCCAAGAAACCACTACTATGTCAACCGCCATTCCAGTGCATACAGTACCGGTACCCACACCAGCAGCTACCTTAGATGTTGCAGATAATAATAATGACTCTACTCTCACTCCCCTCCAGGACAACTTTCAGTTAGTGAGAAACAATGTCCATCCCAGTACCAGTACCAGGAAGGTCATCCCGACAACATGCCAAAACCGCTTCAAAATTCTGGCTATTGACGAGGAAGAGGAAACGGAAGAAGTTCGGCTTGTGGGCGACTCCATGGTCCGTGGCCAACTAACCGAGTTCTGCGCCAGGGCACCCAGGACCAGAAAGCGATTCTGTATCCCAGGTGGCGGCGTGGACGACATTGTTGCGGCTCTGGAAGAGGTTTCCAGGCTCGCCCCCGCAAGCACTACGTACATCATCCACGTTGGATCTAACGATGTCCAACGGACCCGGTCAGAGGAACTACTTTGCAAGTACCGGCGGCTGATCAGGTCCTTCAAGGAAAAATCTAATAGAATCTTAATTTCAGGAATTGTTCCCCGGATTGATGTAGAAAACCGATTCTACAACATAGCTACCAGTACAAATCGCCGACTAGCCAAACTCTGCAGGGAGGAGAACATCGGCTTTGTCGACACGTGGGATAATTTTTACTATGATAAATCTTTGTTTTCAGGAGATGGTGTACATCTCAATGAAGTAGGAGCTGCACGTCTTGGTCGTCTGCTGAACGATGCAGTCAAGGATTTCCGTTCAAAAAACGGGGTCAACCAGACCCAAGACAGGGTAGTGTAAGTCAAATACGAACTGAAAATTCAGACAACGCACAATCAGTAACATCCAACTCTAATACTCTTAAGGTGTTTTATGTAAATGCTCGTAGCATACGCAATAAATTTTCAGATCTAGAGGAAATCGTGTTTACAGAACATTATGATATAATCGGCATTACAGAATCTTGGTTAAATACGGAAGACAGAGACTTTTTAGCCGAATATACGCTTCCTGGTTATACAATGTTTGAGAAAAGTCGGATCAATAGAAATGGAGGAGGAGTTCTGTTTTTTATAAAGGAAAGTCTTAATCCCGTCTTAATGTCAAAACCTCAAATTGCGAATATAGACATATCTTACGTACTATTAAATAATAAACGAGGAACTAAAATAACACTAGCTTTATTATACAGACCCCCATCTCAATCAGTGCAAACTGACAGTGAAATTTATGAACAAATTGCAGAAATAACTAACATACAAGATACCGTAATTCTTGGCGATTTCAACTTACCCGTGACTAAATGGGGCGATATTCTTACTTCACACTCTGGACACGACCTCTATGCTAACTTGCAAGAGAGTTCACTTTTTCAATTTGTACAATCTCCGACCCGTGGTAATAATGTGCTTGACCTTGTACTCGCAACAAAAGAAGAATTAATAGAGAATTTGAATGTTGGTGATGAATTCAGTAACAGCGACCATCGTACGATAACTTTCACTTTAAAGTTTACTAGTAACAAATCAAATAGCAGCATTGAGAAAGTCCCTAATTTCAAGAAAGCAAATTTTCATAAACTTAAATCAAAACTTAAAGAAACTGACTGGAGCTTTCTGACTAACAATAACGACATAAATACATCTTGGGAGTGTTTCACAACCACTTACCTTAAGGCAGTGCAAGACTGCATACCATCGAAAATACGGCGTCCAGGCCAAAATGATAAGCCCAAATGGTGGAATAAAGATATTTCAGACTGTCTGCTTGCTAAAAAATTTGCTAATGATAGATTAAAATCCTCACAAAATGACGAAGAACGGGTGAAATTTGTAGAGCTACGACGCAAAGCCAAAAAGTTAATTGAGCAAAGTAAAAAGACCCTGGAGTTACATGTTGCGAATCAAAGTAAAACAAACCCGAAAGAATTCTATAGTTATATCAGAAAGAAAAAAGTAGTTACTTCAACTGTTGGACCGTTAGTCGATGAAAATGGAGAATACACCAAAGACGAAGTACAAATGAGTAATGCCCTCAATACCTTCTTTGCATCAGTTTTTACAACCGAAGACCTCAGTGATATCCCTACACCATCGCCGATTCAGATTGATAATTCAGATGTTCTAAGCAATATCACCGTTACAGAGAGAGAAGTATTGAATTGTTTAGATAAACTCAAGGTAAATAAAACGCCTGGACCTGATACAATCTCACCAAGAGTTCTAAAGGAAGCTAAGGATGAGCTCTCCAAACCACTGACATTGCTATTCAATGAATCCTTGCAGTCTGGGACTATGCCTGATCAGTGGAAGCTAGCCAACGTAACACCGATATTCAAAAAAGGCAGCAAATCCCTACCCAGTAACTATCGTCCAATTAGCTTAACCTCAATTGTATGTAAAATGCTAGAAACGGTCATAAGAGACAGACTCGTAAATCACTTAGAGGCAAATAACTTACTTAAAGATACTCAACACGGCTTTCGTAAAAAACGTTCCTGTTTAACAAACCTCTTAGACTTCTTCCACGATATCTTCAACCTCTACGATGAGAGTAAAGCTGTAGATATTATATACCTTGATTTTCAAAAGGCCTTTGACAAAGTTCCCCACAAACGATTACTGCTAAAACTAAAAGCGCATGGAATACAAGACGGTGTGTTGAAATGGATAGAAAATTGGCTCAGCGACAGAAAGCAAAGAGTAGTCATAAACGGTAAGGCATCTAAATGGACCAATGTAAGTAGTGGGGTACCCCAGGGATCGGTACTAGGACCAATTCTCTTTCTAATTTACATCAACGACATAGATGAGGGTCTCACCTGTACAGTCTCGAAATTTGCTGACGATACAAAAATTGCAAATAGCGTACTCTCAAAAGAACAAGTTGACGATATGCAACACAATCTAGATAAATTGTCATGTTGGGCCCAAATTTGGCAAATGAGTTTCAATGCGGATAAATGTAAAGTACTACATATCGGATACCTAAATGAGAAAGCAAACTATTCGATGAATGGCACTCAGCTTAAGAATGTAAACAAAGAAACCGATCTGGGAGTAACAATATCGAGTAACCTAAAACCGAGTCAACAATGTTCAGAAGTTGTTAAGAAGGCAAACAAAATAATTGGCTTTATAGGCAGGTCATTTGAGCATAAATCCAAAGATGTTATCCTAACCCTTTACAATTCCTTAGTCCGCCCTCTTCTGGAATACTGCGTTCAATCCTGGTGCCCTTATTACCAAAAAGATATAAATAAACTAGAACGAGTTCAACGTAGAGTTACCAAAATGATACCTAGCCTAAAGAACAAACCATACGAAGAGCGTCTTAGAGAATTAAATCTATTTCCTTTAACCCAGCGCAGATTAAGAGGCGACTTAATTCAAGTGTTCAAAATCATCAAAGGCATCGACAATATGAACTGTAGTAAGTACTTCACTATCGACCAATCTAATTACACGCGGGGAAACGGTTGCAAAATTATTGGTAAATCTTTTAACTCACACGAATCTAAGAATTTCTTCTTCAATCGAGTTGTCAACTTGTGGAATGGGCTTCCCCGAGACGTTATAGACTGCAGCACCGTTGATTCATTTAAACTCCGCTTAGACAAATATCTCGCATCAAACCCGCGACTGACTGCGTTTGTAAATGAATAACTTTATTGTATACCCCCCTCAGTTACTAACCCATCTGTCCCCTACTAACTTCCTAATCCTGCCACGGACATTAGTTCTAGGGCAGTAGTTCCCTTTCCAATGTTCCCTTACCCACTCTAAACCACTGTTTGGACACTTGATCCTCAGTGTTTTGGAGGACAAGCAGCCTAGAAGGGTCACTAGACCTGTTGTTGCTTGATTTCCTTTGTACTCCTTTGTACTCCTTTGTACACACACATATACTTGGGAAAGGGGGTCTAGGGGGGGGGGGGGGGGTTAAGCTTGATGAAGGTCTAGGGGGGTAACTTAAAAATAATAAGAATATAAAACAATAAGCGAATAAATACGCCCATCTCCACTTAAACTCACCCAACTTTATTGATAGCAACCAGAGAGAAACCCAAATAGAGTGTAAGCCCGTATCCCAATCAACCATAAAATCTGCCCCCCCCCCTCCCTGATTAAACTTCATAATTTAGTCCACCCAAATAGAGTGTAAGCCCGTATCCCAATCAACCATAAAATATGTACCCCCTCGCTGATTAAACTATATCATTTAGTCCACCCAAATAGAGTATAAGCCCGTATCCAAATCAACCATCAAATCTGTACCCCCTCCTTGCATCATTTAGTCAACCCAAATAGAGTATAAGCCCGTTTCCCAAACAACCATAAAATCTGTACCCCCTTCCTGATTAAACTACATCATTTAAGCTGGTATCACACGAGAGCTTTTATAGTCAACATTCTGTAATCAACATTTTTCTGGCAACATATATGGAATATTTTGCTCTGGTATCGGAAACTAGACTGATAGATGAATTTATGTAAAAGAAATATGTTAAATGTTGACCTCATAAGCTACCAGACCACGATGGAGTGTTGAGCATAAATGTTGAGGGAAAAAACGCTCGTGTGATACCCGCTTTAGTCCACCCAAATAGAGTGTAAGCCCGTTTCCCAATCAACCATAAAATCTGTCCCCCCCCCCCCACCCCACCCCCCCACCCCCCTTGATTAAACAGCATCATTTAGTCCACACATGTATTGCAACCGGGATTTGGGTTGATGGAGCGTCGGGTATAATGATGTGGAAATTATTAATATCCCCGGAAATTTAGCGGTGCGGTGAATATGGTGATGATGATGGTAACGGAGGGTGGGGGTGGGGGGGGGGGGGGGGCTTGTAGCTTTATGCCTGGTTAAGGGGAGATTTTCATTGCAGGGACATAATTTTTTTCCTTCGAACCTCCTCCTCCCTCATGTTTAGCCCCATTAGTTTTGAGATTGTAAGACGCTCACCCCGTTAGTTTGGCGATTATAAAACATTTCGCCCAATTTCTGTCAATTTTAAGACCTTTCGTGCCATTTAAGTGTCCATTTTTTTCCTGGTGAGCGATAGCGAGCCTGTAATTTAAGAGGAACAAGCCTTCGGCCAGGACATTTTTCTACCGATAAATGTACGATGACTCTTGTCTTTAACTTGATTCTGGCTATTAGTAATAATAATAATAATAATAATAATAAAAATAATCTTCTGGTTACTTATATAGCGCTATCTCCTCCTTCGAGGATTCACAAGCGCTTGGCTTTGTTTAGTCTACCAGAGACCATTACCCATCCCCCTTGCTCATGGGGAGATGTATAACCGCCGGCTATATCCCAGAAAAACTTTTCAATCTGAGCGGGGATTGAACGCGAGACCTTCAAGATGGGAATCAGGCACGCTATCAACTGAGCCAGCCGGACGGCTGTTCAGTATCAGAAAGGTTTAAAAGAGCCAAGGATTTATCCGAGGTAATTTTAATGTTCTTTGTTACTTGGGGTCCTTTCTATCAAATTAAAATCGTCAAATCGTAGCCAGAATAAAAGAGAAAATAACGTCATACCGAACTAGTAAACTGTGAAAGCCATTAACCCCTTCTGTACCGGCGACGTCTTTTCTATTACAGTCTAGCTATATTTAGATGCTCTTGTGCAGCTTAAGAAGCATTTGTGGTAGTTAAAAGGGTTAAGTGAGATAGTTCGAAGCCTGTGGTGGATTGTGTTATTGTATTTCCATTTGTGTTATTTTATTAAGCGTTATTTCCACTTTAGCGATGTTGAGTTGCGTTTATCTTGTGTCGTCCCAGTTTTGGTTTGTTTATTATGCAAGTTTTACATTATCATTGCTGGAGGGCCTTTTTAAGATGACTAAAATCGTCTAATAGTAGCCAGAATAATATTAAACAGACGTCGCCGGTACGGAAGGGGTTAGGTTTACTGTTGACATCCACTAACTGTACAGTCGCGAAAATAAGTGATGTGTCGGCTGATCAATAACTGGTATCGGCAATATCTAAGCTTCAGTTCTTCATATCGAGTGAAATATACAAACATGTTCCTACACTTACCCACCAAATTCAACATCGGGCAGAGATTAAGGGGGGTGACCTGTTTTTGTTATGTCCTTTTCTATCTTTCTCTGGCTTGTATCCATTTGGTCCCATTCAGCCTACTGTTTTAAGACGTTTATCCCCATCCAGGTGTCATTTTTTTACTGGTGAGCGGTAGCGAGCCAGCATATTTTTTATTTTCGTTTGACAGGAGCCTAATTTGTACATTTTTCGATAGAAAAATTTCTCCGGCGAAGCCGGATTTCTTCATATAATGCTGCCTCGCTATCGCTCGCCAGGAAGAAATCGACACCTAGATGGGGATAAACGTCTTAAAATAGTTGGCTGAATGGGGCCAAATGGATACAAGCCAGAGAAAGAGAGAAAAGGACAGAAATAAAAAAAATCAGGTCACCCCCCTTAATACAGCACAGAGCTAGCCAAACGTAATGACAGCTGGGACATGACTTATTAGCGCGACCGTACTGCCAGCTAAGCCATAACATTTGCCGTACATATCAATGAGGACTACTATGCTTTGATCGTAATTTGGGCGTGCAGTCGCTTGCACACGAGCGCTTTTTCACTCAACATTTATCCTCAACACTGGTCTGGCAGCTTAGGAGGTCAACATTGAAAATATCTCGGTCACCTAAATTCATCTACCAACAGTCTAGTTCCCGATACCAGTGCAAAATATTCCACAAATGTTGCCAGAAAAATGTTAATTATCGAATGTTGACTATAAAAGCTCTCGTGTGATACCGGCTTCAGCTTTGATCGTAATTTGGGCATGCAGTCGCTTTCATTTTTACCCCGACCTATCAGTTTGAAGCTTCGAGTAATGTAAACAGCATCAGTCAACCCTGTATCTGAAAGAGTGGGTGCTGCCTATCTTTTATTATGCCAACACTGATGGATTGAGTTTACTGCACAAGCACACACACACACGCACACACACACACTCATAGATAGCTAGATATATAAATAGATAGAATAAACACAAATAGTTTAGTAATTTAATTTAAAAAATCACAAAATCAGTGACCATAATTTGAAACGACGAACGACAAGCACACAGGCCACCCACAGTCGAGCATCACCTTTATAACTAACGGGGGTCACCGGCTTTTTTTATATTTCTCTCTTTTTCTCTCTTTCCCTGGCTTGTATCCATTCGGCCCCATTCATCCAACTGTTTTAAGACTTTTATCCCCATCCAGGTGTCCATTTCTTTCTGGCGAGCGATAGCGAGCCAGCATTGTATGGAGAAATCCAGCTTCGCCGGAATAATGTTTCTATCGAAAAATTTACAAATTTAGCTTGCTGTCAAAACAAAAATATATATACTGTATATGCTGGCTAGCTACCGCTCGCCAGGAAAATATTGACACCTGGATGGGGGTAAACGTCTTGAAACAGTAGGCTGAATGGGGCCGAGTGGACACAAGCTAAAGAGAGAGGGAGAGAAAGATAACACAAGCGAGGTGGGCTCCCTTAAGGCGTTTACTGAAATGCTAGTAGTTAATTAACTCACTAAGAGACCTGAAGAAAGACTTTAGATCCAATGTTCAACCAGGCCTTTGCTAGAGAAAATACGTTGAGGTGTTTCAAAGCTGACTGAAATAAAATAAAATTATGTCAATGTAATATATATATCTATATATCTATCTATATATATATATATATATATATATATATATATATATATATATATATATATATAATTATATATATATATATATTTTTTTTTTTTTTTACTTTATTATATATCCATAAAATATAAACTAATATGAAGGCTATGGGAACACACCAGAAAAGATACATTAGCTACACACAACCTACTCTTATTGTCTGTGGCCGAATTCTCGTGGTATTAGGATCGTGTAAAGAGTCTGCAACGAGTAACAAGAGGGGCGTGGGTTACGTAAGCCTTTGTTTGTTAAAAGTTAATTAAATCAGTTCGGATACACACACACACACACACACACACACGAACACACACGCACACACACACACACCCACACCCACACACACACACACATACACACACACACACACACACACACACACACACGTATTGTAGATAGTCACGATCTTGCTAGCTTAATGTTTAATAAGTTTGATCAACTTTGTGTAATCTATGGGTCTTCTATAGCAACTTTGAAATTTGTTAAGGCTTCTCTGATAAGTCTATAAACTAGCTAAGACTACAGAGTTTGAATAATTTTCCAACCATTACCCTCTACCTTATACAGTACAATATATAAGGGGAGATGGGATGGTTTTTCTGGCACCCCTTCTCCCTCGTGTTTAGCTCGTGTTAATTTTTTTAATTTTAAGACGTTTGACCCATTAGTTTGGCGATTTTAAGACATTACGCCCCAGTTTGTTGTCAATATTAAGAATTTTCTTGCCATTTAAGTGTCATTTTTTTCTTGGCGAGCGAAAGTGAGCCTGTAATTTTAAGAGTAACCAGCCTTCGCTCGAAACATGTACAAAATTATCATGAAGGGGGTCTAGGGGGTATTTTTTACAGCTTGGTGGTCTAGCGAGAAAACTAGAATATATATGAAGAAATAAATATATATAGACCAAACTGTAACCACTACCCCCTTAACCCTTCCTGGAATATACGCCCTTTACTTTCAATGTATTCTTAACTATACTGAATGATATTATACAGCTTAGGAAGAACTTGTAGCAATGAAAGGGGTAAGGTCCAATAATTATCCCTTTAACTATCCAGACTTTTATTAAACTTAATAAAATAGTCTAATGATAACTGGAATTAAATGAATCAATGAATGTGTCTTGATGTGATAGAAGCGTTAGAAGCAGTCGATAATTGATTTAGGTTTTTAGTTATCTAGACGCCCCCTTCTCCCTCATCTTTATTATTATATACAAATAATTAAATGAGTAAGTTAATATATACTATATAATTATATATATATATATATATATATAATATATATATATATCAAATACCCCTCTGACTTCCATAAAACCTTCCTAATCTATATACAATCGTTTAAGGGGAGATCTCCACTTGAGGGATTTTTTTCTTGACCCCTTTCTCCCTCATGTTTAGCCCCATTGCTTTTGATACTATAAAACGTTTGCCCCATTAGTTTAGTAATTTTAAGAACTTTCACCCCATATTAGGACCTTTCGTGCCATTCAGGTGTCGATTTTATCCTGGCGAGCGATAGCGAGCCTGTAATTTAAGAGGAAGCGGCCTTCGGCCGGGACATTTTTCTACCGAAAAATGTACAAATTTATCGTGAAAGGGACTCAAGGGGGTGTAATTTTAAGCTTGATGGAGGTCTAGGGAACAACGTAAATACCTCCCCTTAATGATAGCCAGAACAAATTGCCAAGTCGCAAAATTAAAATTATGTAACTGCACTGCAAAGAATTTACATGTTTCATTTGTCACACACGTCAATGATCACTAATTGGCTTTGATCGTAAATTGGCGTACACTGGTTTTTAATATAAACTGCATCCACCAATTAGGGGTCCCAGGTAATGTAAACAGCAGTAGTCAGGCGTATTATTTAAGGGGAGGTTTTTAGTTTGTTTCCTACTCCTCCAGCAATCTTAAGATTTCACCCCCTTGAGTCCCTTTCAAGATTAATTTGTACATTTTTCGGTAGAAAAATGTCCCGGCCGAAGGCCGTTTCCTCTTAACTTACAGGCTCGCTATCGCTCGCCAGGATAAAATCGACACCTGAATGGCACAAAACTTCTTAAAATGGGGTGAAAGTTCTTAAAATCGCCAAACTAACGGGGCGAACGTTTTATAATATCAAAAGCAATGGGGCTAAACATGAGGGAGAAAGGGGTCAAGAAAAAAATCCATCTAGTGGAGATCTCCCCTTAACCCCTTCTGTACCGCGACGGTTTTTTTAACTTGACTATAATATTATGTAGACGATTTTGTGCAATTTAAGAAGGATCTGTGGTGGTAAAAATGGTTAAGCAAGATAGTTCGAAGCCTGTTAATTGCTGGAGGGCCTTAATAATCTTAATACAATCGTCTAATACAATATAATACAATCGTCTAACAGTAGCCAGACTAAAGTTAAAAGAACGTCGCCGGTACAGAAGGGGTTAAGGGGAGATTTCCACGTGGGGGGATTTTTTTTGTTTTTTCTGGACCCCTTTCTCCCTCATGTTTAGCCCCATTCGTTTTGCAGATTGTATGACGTGCGGTTCATTAGTTTGGCGATTTTATGACCTTTCACCCCATTTTGTTGTCGATATTAATTAAGACTTTTCGTGCAATTAAGGTGTCGATTTTTTTCCAGGTGAGCGATAGCGTGCCTATAACTTAAGGGGAGATTTCCACTTGAGGGATTTTTTTCTTTACCCCTTTCTCCCTCATGTTTAGCCCCATTGCTTTTGAGATTTTAAGACGTTCGCCCCATTAGTTTGGCGATTTTAAGAACTTTCACCCCATTTATGTAACTTTTAAGACCTTTCGTCCCATTTAGGTGTCAATTTTTTCCTGGCAAGTGATAGCGAGCCTGTAATTTAAGAGGAACCGGCCTTCAGCCAGGACATTTTTCTACCGAAAAATGTACAAATTTATCTTCAAAGGGGGTCATGGCGGTGTAATTTCAAGCTTGATGGAAGTCTAGGAAACACACCAAAAACCTCCCCTTAAGAGGAACCGACTTTCGGCCGGGACATTTTACTACCGAGAAATGTACTAATTTATCTTGAAAAGGGGTCTAGGGGGGTGTAATGTTATGCTTATTGGAGGTCTAGGGAACAAAGTAAAACCCTTCCCTTAAAGTGGGGGTGTTGCCAATATGCATATGGATATAAGTATTAATTACATAATTATTCTAATGGTACGTATTGCATTTTTAGAACTCTATCCACATCATAGCAAGTTTTAGTTTCCTTAAGGGGAGGTTTTTAGTTTGGTCTCTAGATATCCGTCAAGCTTAAGACTACACCCCCTTGAGCCCCTTTCAAGATAAATTTGTACATTTTTCGGTAGAAAATGTCCCGACTGAAAGCCGGTTCCTCTTAAATTACAGGCTCGCTATCGCTCGCCAGGATAAAATCGACACCTAAATTGCACGAAAGGTCTTAAAATTGACAGAAATGGGTTGAAAGTTCTTAAAATCATCAAAATAATGGGGCGAACGTCTTAAAATTAGAAAAGCAATGGGGCTAAACATGAGGGAGAAAGGAGTCAAGAAAAAACTCCCTCAAGTAGAAATCTCCCCTTAACTTAACCCCTTCTCCACGATGACGTAATTTTCATCATATTCTGGGTACCTTTAGACGATTTCCTTTTGCTTATAATCGACCTCTAGGACTCCAAGGCGTAAACACAATCTCAATAATCCCTCTGAATAACACGAGTCCTTCCTAAACTGCATAAAATCGTCTAATTATAGCCAGAATGAAAGGTAGAAAAGCATCATCGTGCTGCAGGGGTTAATTGTTGTTTTTCAATATACTAAACTAAATAGGCAGACGAAAATATATTCACGACTTCCAATAATATTAAGTGGTTCAATAAATGCATTTATTTTACACCCGGAGAGAAAAGGGAAGTTAAACTTGTCGAGTAACTTTATGACCAGGACGGTAAATACACACACACACACACACACACACACACACACACACACACACACACACACACACACACACACATATTGCGGGTAGTCACGCGTTTCCAGCTTAATGTTTAATAAGTTTGGAAAGCTTGACGTAATCTATGGGTCTTGTTTAGAAACTTGGAAATTCGTTAAGGGGAGATGGTTCCCTTTTTGGGCGATGTTTGCATGTATTCATTATTTTTCTACTTTCCTCCCTAGACCTCCATCAAATTAAAACAAACATCCATTAGATCCCCCTTCTAGATTAATTTGTACATTTTTCGGTAGAAAAATCTCCCGGCCAAAGGCCGGTTCTTCCAACATTACAGGATCACTATCGTTCGCCAGGGAAAAAATCGACAACTAAATAGCACGAAAAGTCTAAATATTGACGAAGAAATGAGGCGAAAGGTCTTATAATTGACTAACTAATGGGACAAACATCTTAACATCTGAACACTAATGGAGCTAAACATGAGGGAGAAAGTGCTCCAGAAAACCGGTCCAAGGCTTCTATGAGCAGTCTCAAAGCTAAGGGGGGTCACCGGCTTTTTTCATCGTTCTCTCCTTTTCTTTCTTTCTCTGGCTTGTATCCATTCGGCCCCATTCAGCCTACTGTTTTAAGACGTTTATCCTCATCCAGGTGTCGATTTCTTCGAGCCATCATTGTATGGAAAAATCCGGCTTCACCGGAGACATTTTTCTATCGAAAAATGTACAAATGTAGCTTGCTGTCAACACAAAAATATATATATGCTGGCTCGCTACCGCTCTCCAGGAATATATTGACACCTGGATGGGGGTAAATGTCTTAAAACAGTAGGCTGAATGGGGCCGAATGGATACAAGCCAAAGAGAGAGGGAGAGAAAGAGAAAACAAGCGAGGTGGGCTCCCCTTACGGCGGTGTCACACGAACGATTTGTCCGTCAATTTTTTAGGGCAAGTATGGTCTGGCAGCTTCAAAATATAAGTTCCATGTGAATTATATACTACGTAATATAATTATATACTACGTAACATAATTATATACTACGTAATATAATTATATACTACGTAACATAATTATATACTACGTAACATAATTATATACTACGTAACATAATTATATACTACGTAACATAATTATATACTACGTAACATAATTATATACTACGTAACATAATTATATACTACGTAATATATTTATATACTACGTAACATAATTATATACTACGTAATATAATTATATACTACGTAACATAATTATATATTACGTAACATAATTATATATTACGTAACATAATTAAATACTACGTAATATAATTATATACTACGTAATATAATTATATACTACGTAACATAATTATATACTACGTAACATAATTATATATTACGTAACATAATTAAACACTACGTAACATAATTATATACTACGTAACATAATTTATTTTCAATATACTTTACGACTCCAGTGCGAAAGAACCTCAAAGTGGTACGAGAAAAAAACTTGGTCATCGAAAATTGCCGGCAATTTTCGATGACCAAGTTTTTTTCTCGTACCACTTGGAGGCGCTTTGACATTGGAATCAGAAACCAGATCCAAGGTAGATTATTTAATTAGTTTCGGTACTTTAATTCTTATGGACTATATAATTATATTTTCGGTTGTTTAATTCTTATGGAATATATAGGCTACCAGAATACAATTGCCCCTCCAAATTGACGGTAAAATAGCTCGTGTGACACCGTCTTACGAGGGGATGATTCACTTTTAGGTCGATTTTTTTATTATTTTTTTATTTATGAATTATTTTTCTAGTTTCCTCCCTAGACCTCCATCAAACTAAAAAAAAAACATCCATTAGATTTTTTTTTTCGGTGTTTCCCGGCAGAAGGCCGGTCTTTCAAATTTACAGGCTTACTATCGTTCGCCAGAAAATCGACACC
>JBAKBP010013604.1:0-62247 GCA_037953745.1 Lithodes maja | reverse complement strand
GTCACCAAGGTCCCTCCAGTACTCCCCAGGCCCTCGACCACCCGGAGAGGTTCCGATCTCGGATTTCAGGGATGATGTGTTGAAGAGAAGCTATTTATTTTTTCCTAGCTATAATTGGACGATTTTGTGCAGCTTCGGAAGCATCTGTGGTAGCTTAAAGCGTTGATGGGGATAGTTTGTAGTCTATGAATTGATAGAAGTTGTTTCAAGCTGAATTAATTCGTCTAATAATAACTAGAATATATTTAAGAGGACGTCTACCGTATTGACATTGAAAAGCTTATTTCCGGCGTTATTCTGGTTGTCATAATTATGTATTGGGTAATTTGCTGCTAGGAAATTATATATATATAATTATATATATATATATTTAATACGTATGAGGGGTTTAGGATTCTGCAAGCATATTTATCTTTCTCTAGTATCTACCCATCGATGAATTCTAAATTAAATACTTTGTGGAAGATCTTCGTATACAGTGTGTTTGCATGTGCTCTCTCTCTCTCTCTCGCTCTCGCTCTCTCTCTCTCTCTCTCTCTCTCTCTCTCTCTCTCTCTCTCTCTCTCTCTCTCTCTCTCTGTCTCTCTCTCCAACTCTGCAACAGTATGATTGAATTGTACAGATAATGAAAACAAAGAAAAGATGGAATATATTAAAATAATTAAAATTCCTGATCAATGACTTAATGATTTAGTCTAAAGTTTGTCCAATGAAAGTTATTAAAACTTTACAATCAGCATCAACAGCAATTACTCCTGTGAAAAATATTTGTTATATGTTATATATTTAAGAGATCAGCTGTAATGGTCAAAACAGTGGAAAGTTTCGTAATGTTGCCAGCGAAGTAACATCATAAGTATTTATTTTTATTGTTTTCGGGGTTTTTTTTCCTATTTTTCTTTTTGTATGTTTTGAGTTACATTTTGTTTTCATTCAGTTTAATGTCCTTGTCAGCACTAGACAATTTATGCAACTTAAGAAAAATACCATATTAATAGCCATCATTAAATTTAAGAATGCATCATTGCATACTGAAAATGCAAAGTAAAATTGTCCCTTTTCAAATGTATTCTCCTTCAAAATTGTAGTATATAGTTAGACAAACTAATATGGAGTATATATGTATCCATCTACCTATCTATCTATCTATCTATCTATATATGTCTATCTATCTATCTATCTATCTATTTATCTATCTATCTAATATATATATATATATATATATATATATATATATATATATATATATTGTTACGGCTGGATCGGCAATACATATTCGGGATTCTTGATCGTAGGACAGAAATGGCTTAAGTGACAACGACACGCTCGATTCCAGTCCCAAATACTATATGCTCCAGACAACAAAGCACCAACGCCCTACAGAGTTATCGTCTACGGTAACGAGGTACCTTAACTCGGCGAAAGTGTACAACAGGGGTAGGCTATGAGGCTAAACTCCCTCAGACATTTATAGGTTACGTTATTACTAAAGAAATGCAATACTCAAGAAACTACGTTAATATTAAGCCTCTAATAATGTAGAATAGAAGCAGGCTAAAGGTATGACAGTGAAATGCTAAATGACAAATGTACACGCCTACTTGAAAGCGCGTGCACTACACTAACTGTCCCCTACTAACATGCACTAGCATGTAGCATACAAGATGTTCATGATCCAGTAGATACCTAATAATACACATGGGAGGAACATAAATAGTAGTCACTTATTATAATAATGAATCTATACTTGGAATAACTAAAAGGTTGCAGGCAACAGTACTGCGCCGGTAGCCTACTACCGCATAGGCTACTTCGCTTCTCTCACTCTGTCTCCCCTCCGAGTCCGTATGCGCCCTACGCAACAGAACTCCGGACACAGCAGCAAAACGACAGTGCAGTTAATTGATACATGAAAGTATTAATAGTGTTGTCTTGTGTGTGAGTAATGTGTATTGTAAAGGGTTATAGACATATACTTAAAGAGAGCTGCAATGCATAGTAAAATAAAGATATATCCCACTCATCATCCCCATGTGTTCTAGCTAGCAGGCCAAGTCACAGGAACAACGAGTCCCAGCACCGAAAGCGAGAACCCAGGAGAAGACTGTAGAGAACACAAGGACAGATAAATTACGTTACTCTACTATACCGGCACTACGAGCGAGCTGTAGTCTCGGGTGCTACACTCGCTCCTGGCTCGGTATGCAAATAAAGGCTAAGTCCTCGTCCCTCTACAGACAACTCCTGGGCATGGTCGGGCTCTTACACATGGCACCAGTCTAGTCACAAATGGGATGATGAGCGGGGCATATAACACGTGAACATGTAGAACGTTCACCAACTATCCTCATCAAGAAGATCGCTGTTCACATTAACCTCTTAAATCTAATACATGTAAATATAATTATGCTTGTCCTAAGAGTAATACGAGAGGTGAGTGCTGAAACTCCTTTAGGACCTCAAGGGAAGGTTATGCATTTAAATAGAGAGAAGAATGAAATGAGAGTAATGTCGTCAGAGAGAAAGAGTGCACCCGTGAGAAGTTGGGAGAGAGGGCAAGGGATGTTAGAATCTCAAAGGTTCTAGGCAACCTGGTCATGGAACACGCAGCCAGCCTCCAGGCAATGTGCTGTACGACAACATGGGCCCAGCCCAAGCAGCGTAGGCAGGCAACAATGGACTACCAACCCTGTCGCGCCTAGCTATAAGCGCAAGGCTGCCAACCAGTCCATACGTCTGGCAATCCACCCGGCCGGCAGCGTGGCGCGTTGCTACCCTCTTGCTCTGAAGCCTAACTCACTCTCTCTCTCTGAACTCCCATTGTCTTATCTATCAACTTCTCTATTGATACTACATATTAAATGGAAGGTCTCGACATGGCTTAAAACAAAACCCACCACTGGTTAGCACATGACGAGACCTTTGCAGAGATACAAAGAACATAGTTATAAGTTGTCACACTCAATATACATTGCGGCTGACGGTAGCCAGATCACGGGCGGTACATTCGAGTACCAAGGAGTACAATCAGGTTGCGTTGCAACGCACTGGGTGCGTCACAGCCCCCCCAAGATTTTAGATAATCGACCTTAGAAGCATTATCAAAATCTGACAGGCAACCAACCGACCTGCTACCCTTAGCTGCCACTAATTGCAAAAGGTGCACAACAACTGAAGTGTGAATTATACATAAAACACAATATCGCATGCATCATGCTACAACAATAAAGACTTACAAAACTAAGAAAAAAGAAAGAGTTTTCTCGTTCATTTTATTGTTTTATAATCTTTTTGGACGGCGTTATGATAGCCTAATTTTACTCTTGCTCAACCCACACACCGTGCACGACTATCTTGGATCATCAACCCTTGATAGACAATCTGCTATCACGTTCTCACTCCCGGCAATATGCTGAATGTTGAGATTATACTCTTGGAGCATTAGGGACCACCTGGTCAACCGCATATTCCGATTGTGAAACTGATTTAGGAATTTCAAGGGATGATGGTCCGTATAAATCGTCACTACCGGGCCGTAGGCTGGAACATAAACTTCGAAATGTTTGAGCGACAAAACGATAGCCAGAAGCTCCTTCTCTATAGTCGAGTAATTCCTTTGTGCCGAATTAAACTTGCGAGAAAAGAAGCTCACTGGGTGTTCCAAGCCCTCGGAATCAGTCTGCAGTAACACTGCCCCGGCACCCACACCGCTGGCATCAGTCGCCAGCTGAAAACTCCTGGAGAAGTCTGGGGCTCTCAAAATCGGATGTGTACACAGCAGGTGCTTGACTAGGTCGAAAGCCCTCTGACACTCCGCAGCCCAACAGAACTTCACTGACTTCGACAGTAGATCAGTTAACGGTGCTAAGACAGTAGAGTATCCCCGGATGAAGCGCCTATAATAGCCTATCATACCTAGGAACCGCATGACCTGGCGCTTAGTGGTGGGCCTGGGAAACATATTGATAGCCTGTATCTTGCTCAGGGGGGGGCACACCCGGCCTAACCCGACCACAAAGCCAAGATACTGCACAGTAGCCTTTACAAACTCGCACTTCCTCAGGTTCACCACCAGCCCAGCATCGTGCAACTTCCCAAACAGGGTCTCTAAGTGCCTTAGGTGATTTTCAAAATCGTCATCATATACTATCACGTCATCAAGGTAGACCGTGCAGTTAGGGATTTCGTCACAAATATCGTTCATCAGGTTCTGAAACGTGGCAGGTGCGTTCTTAAGCCCATAAGGCATTACGTTACATTGGTAGGTCTTGCCATCTACCACAAAACCACAAACTTGCTTAGCTCGGTCCGACAGGGGTACTTGCCAGTAGCCTTTTACAAGATCAATTTTAGTAAGGTACTTTGCATTCCCTATCTTGTCCACGCTGTCGTCAACTCGAGGCAAAGGGTAAGGGTTGGTAGTGGTCAAGCCATTTAGCCTACGAAAATCTATGCAGAACCGCACCTTGCCGTCAGGTTTTGGCTGCAACGTGACGGGTGATGTCCACTTCACATAACCTTCAGTGATCATCCCTCTCTCAACCATGTACTTTAACTCCTCCCGTAAAGCTGGCAACTTTACCGGGGGCACACGGTAGGGCACTGACTTGAAGGGCACATTATCACCGACGTCCATGTCGTGCGTTACCTGAGTAGTGAGACCTGGGTGTTCGGCGAAAACAGAGGGGTATGACCTGAACAGGCCTAGGACAGCAGCACCCTGGTGCTCAGGCAGGTGACTTACAGCTTGCCTAGCCTCTTGTTCAGTATTCCCCGCCCACTGTTCCGCGGAAATGACACAGTCCCAGCTATCCTCCTCAGCAGCATGACTGTCCCCACCTCCTTCTCCACCCTGGCCGCTGCAGGCCAGCACAGGGACAGTGAGAGGCTCTGAGGGGCGTCTCACATACTCTTTCATGAGGTTAACATGACATAACTGATGTTTTTTCCTACGGTTAGGTGTTGCAACGAGATAATCAAGGTCGGACAGTTTCTTAGCCACCACATACGGCCCAATGAACTTGGCAGAAAGGGGGTGTCCAGGCAAAGGTAAAAGCAACATTACCTCCTGACCCACCGAAAACTCCCGAAGCTTCACCTTGGCGTCATACTGGTGCTTCATGACCGCCTGTGCATTAACCAAGTTATTACCTGCCGCTGCCATGCAACCTATAAGTCTCTCCCGGCTCTCAAGGACATATTTAAGTACAGACCCCGGCTTCTCTTCGCCCTCCCAGATCTCTTTCACCATACTTAAAGGTCCTCTCACATTATGGCCAAAGACTAGTTGATTTGGACTGAACCCCAGGCTCTCTCCTGGGACTTCACGTGCAGCGAACAGAACATACGGCAGACCCAAATCCCAATCAGTGTCATGTTCTGCACAGTAACAGCGTAGCATACTCTTCAGGGTCGAGTGCCACCGCTCCAAGACTCCCTGACTCTCGGGATGGTAGGCTGACGACACTACAGAACATATACCGTGCAACTGAAGGGTTTGCTTGAACAATTTGGATGTAAAATTGCTCCCCTGGTCTGACTGCACCTCACGTGGAAATCCATAACGGGAACAGAACAATAATAAGTTTTTAACAACTGCCTTTGCCGAGCCGTTTCTCATGGGGTATGCGTCCGGGTATCTCGTAGCCACATCCATGATTGTCAACAGGAATTTATTGCCACTACTAGTAGGCGGGAAAGGGCCAACCAAATCTACTACAACTTTGCTGAACGGAGGCCCGGTGACAGGTATGGGAAACAAAGGTGCCTTCGGGATTGTCTGGTTAGGCTTCCCCGTTGTCTGGCAGGTCGCACACCCAGCCACCCATGCACAGACATCAGCCTTGACCCCAGGCCACCAGAAAAACCTGCCCAATGCCGCCAATGATTTTGTTACCCCCAAATGACCCGCCACCGGCACATCATGCGCCAGACACAATAAGGACTCTCTATACTTATTTGGAACAACCACCTGGTCTACTACCCTCGCACCGCCCTCCCACTTCGATTTGGGGTCTAGAAATCTGCGGTACAATATCCTGTTGAGCCTAAAGAAATCTCCCGGCTTCGCATCCCCATCTTCCTCCAACTCTATGGCACCATTGCTATAATGAGCTAGGCTAGCGTCTTGCAGCTGCTGCTCACTAATGTCCCCGGGCGTCAATGCATCAAGATGGTTTTGTAATAATACATTACCCCAGCTAGTTGGCTCTACTGCCTTAGTGGCTCTCGCTACAGCTCTTGCCTCACGCGAAGTCTTACCCAACTCTGCCTTGTTACACACCATATCTGGGCCAGAGTCAACTCCCGTGTTTATTATAGGTCCAAGTACCGAATCACCGAGAAGTGCAGCAGAATCAATGTCCCTTTTCCTGCCCTTAGCAACCTTCTCCTGATCCTTCCTACACTGTCCCCGAGGTTGAGTGCTAGGCTGTGCAGGAGCCGCAGAGCGAGATCGGGTAACCACACAGGCCATCTCATCCTGTTGGCACCTCCCAACCCATTCCCGATTATCACCATCCACGTCGGCCGCCCTCTCGGCAACGACTAAGGGTGGAGTCCCGGAAGTGGGCACCGCAAAGTCGTTGCCGAGAAGAAGGTCGACGCCCTCAACTGGCAAACACTCAACGATCCCTACATCCAGCTCCCTGCACACCTCTCCCACTCTCAACTCCAACCTCACAAGTGGGTATGACCTCGTAGCATTTATACCCTGCACCACAACAACTCTGGCCGCATTTATCGGTTTCCCTGTGAAGTTCCTCAACAAAGTTTGCGAAGCCCCCGTATCCCTCAGCAAGTCAACCCTCCGTAGTTCACTCCCCCAGCTCACAAACCTGTGTCCCCGATGGCTACAGAAAGTATCCCGGACAGGTGTCGAGCCTTCCGTATGCTTCTTTACCGCGTGTGCCTCAGCTGCTGACAACCTACCCCGGGCAGTTGCTGCAGCCTTCAGAGACACACCGATACTGTGAACCAATGACACCGGCTTAGCGGGAGTGTTACTAGGGCACTCACGTGAATAATGGCCTAGCTTCTGACATTTGTAACATTTCACATCCCCAATGGGCTTCTTCCCTTGTGCGGGCGAAGAAGGGGCCTGACCTTTAGTAAACGGGAGATGCTTGTGTTTGTAGGTGTTATTAGGTGCAATGCTTTTAGTGTGGTTATGTGTGTCATAGGATTTGTTATTATCGAAAACTCTGGTGGGTGGGGTATAGCGCCCCTTCTGCCCTGACTCAGCCCTCTGAGCGGCACCGCAACCACGAATCAATGATAATCTGAGGTCTGCCATCTTGGCAGCCTCCTCTACTGTCTTGGGACATTTTTCCTTAATGTTCAGCGTTAGATCAGTTCCAGTACGTTTGTAAAACTGTTCCAGATAGAAAAGTTGCTTAATTTCCTCAGCCGACTCTGCGTGCTCGGACCGAAACCAGTTATTACATGCATCTGTTAAGTCCCGTGCGTGCTCCATAAAACTGACGTCGCTCTTCTTATTCACGCCACGGAACTTCAATCTATAAGTTTCGGGTTGCAGTTCGTAGGCCCGGAGCACAGCCTCCTTCACCAGTCCATACACGACACTCTCGTCCATTGACAGTGCATCGTAGGCTTTCAACCCCTTACCCACTATACGTGATGAAACTAATGCTGCCCATTTAACCTCCGGCCAGTCATACTCACGACACTTCTTTTCGAAACGAGCAAAAAACTCAGTCACTGCTGTCTCATCAAATGCGGGTACTAACTTAATTAAATGCGAAAGTGAGTCTGTAACCCGGTGCCCACCACCGAGATGACGCCCCGTGGTCTCTACTCTAGACTTCTCGACATCCATTTCAGCCTGGTACCTGGTTGCATCCTGATTGGCTTGGATTCTAGCAACCTCTATGCGTTCTATACTAGCCTGTTGTATCTGAGTCTCCTGCAGCTTAATCCGTTCTATACTAGCCTGTTGTATCTGAGTCTCCTGCAGCTTAATCCGTTCTATACTAGCCTGTTGACTCTCTTGCAACTTAAGCTTAGTTAGTTCTAGCTGAAATAACATCTCAGGAGACAGGCCTGGGGGGGGGAGAGCACAAAATGGGGGATCCACACCGAGACGTGTTTACGGGTAAGCCAGCTTGCCATTGAGAACCCTCCTGCTGCATCGTGCTAAGACTCGCTGGCTGAGGGCCCAGCTCAGGGGTAGAGTGGAATGGAGGCTTGGAGGGAACCCCCCAAGACCCCACTCCACCCACCGCCCCATCGCCATCACCCAACAAACATGCCACCAAATTCTTCTTGGGCCAACTGTCAGGACAGTCCCGCCCCAAAACTGTGGCTAAACAGCGAAGACCGTAACAATCAATAGCCTGCAGGCGCTGTTCGGTCAAAGGTGTCTGCAAAAATGCCCGGGCATCCCTCTCTCCACTTATAACACTCCCCTCCCTAAATATCTGCTGTACTTGCTGGTCACTAGGCTGTACCGTGTTATCCTCCCCCGTAAATGATGAGTCATTAGACATAGTGCTGGTTATACAATTGCTGTTCATAAAAAAAAAAAAGTGCTTATTACTAATTGCAGTCTCGACTCACAAAATGTTAAAGATGCTTGAATGACTCTACTCTAGACACCTAACGAAACAATCTGCAAGTCCACCAATACAATAATGACACAATAAAAATTCCTCCAATATGCAAGAAAATTCTAGCCAGCTCTACTAGGTAGCATAGAATAGTTCTCCAAAAAAACATGTGATAGGATACTACTGAATCTTGTGCAAGGTCGCCATTTTGTTACGGCTGGATCGGCAATACATATTCGGGATTCTTGATCGTAGGACAGAAATGGCTTAAGTGACAACGACACGCTCGATTCCAGTCCCAAATACTATATGCTCCAGACAACAAAAGCACCAACGCCCTACAGAGTTATCGTCTACAGTAACGAGGTACCTTAACTCGGTGAAAGTGTACAACAGGGGTAGGCTATGAGGCCAAACTCCCTCAGACATTTATAGGTTACGTTATTACTAAAGAAATGCAATACTCAAGAAACTACGTTAATATTAAGCCTCTAATAATGTAGAATAGAAGCAGGCTAAAGGTATGACAGTGAAATGCTAAATGACAAATGTACACGCCTACTTGAAAGCGCGTGCACTACACTAACTGTCCCCTACTAACATGCACTAGCATGTAGCATACAAGATGTTCATGATCCAGTAGATACCTAATAATACACATGGGAGGAACATAAATAGTAGTCACTTATTATAATAATGAATCTATACTTGGAATAACTAAAAGGTTGCAGGCAACAGTACTGCGCCGGTAGCCTACTACCGCATAGGCTACTTCGCTTCTCTCACTCTGTCTCCCCTCCGAGTCCGTATGCGCCCTACGCAACAGAACTCCGGACACAGCAGCAAAACGACAGTGCAGTTAATTGATACATGAAAGTATTAATAGTGTTGTCTTGTGTGTGAGTAATGTGTATTGTAAAGGGTTATAGACATATACTTAAAGAGAGCTGCAATGCATAGTAAAATAAAGATATATCCCACTCATCATCCCCATGTGTTCTAGCTAGCAGGCCAAGTCACAGGAACAACGAGTCCCAGCACCGAAAGCGAGAACCCAGGAGAAGACTGTAGAGAACACAAGGACAGATAAATTACGTTACTCTACTATACCGGCACTACGAGCGAGCTGTAGTCTCGGGTGCTACACTCGCTCCTGGCTCGGTATGCAAATAAAGGCTAAGTCCTCGTCCCTCTACAGACAACTCCTGGGCATGGTCGGGCTCTTACACATGGCACCAGTCTAGTCACAAATGGGATGATGAGCGGGGCATATAACACGTGAACATGTAGAACGTTCACCAACTATCCTCATCAAGAAGATCGCTGTTCACATTAACCCCTTAAATCTAATACATGTAAATATATGCTTGTCCTAAGAGTAATACGAGAGGTGAGTGCTGAAACTCCTTTAGGACCTCAAGGGAAGGTTATGCATTTAATTAGAGAGAAGAATGAAATGAGAGTAATGTCGTCAGAGAGAAAGAGTGCAACCGTGAGAAGTTGGGAGAGAGGGCAAGGGATGTTAGAATCTCAAAGGTTCTAGGCAACCTGGTCATGGAACACGCAGCCAGCCTCCAGGCAATGTGCTGTACGACAACATGGGCCCAGCCCAAGCAGCGTAGGCAGGCAACAATGGACTACCAACCCTGTCGCGCCTAGCTATAAGCGCAAGGCTGCCAACCAGTCCATACGTCTGGCAACCCACCCGGCCGGCAGCGTGGCGCGTTGCTACCCTCTTGCTCTGAAGCCTAACTCACTCTCTCTCTCTGAACTCCCATTGTCTTATCTATCAACTTCTCTATTGATACTACATATTAAATGGAAGGTCTCGATATGGCTTAAAACAAAACCCACCACTGGTTAGCACATGACGAGACCTTTGCAGAGATACAAAGAACATAGTTATAAGTTGTCACACTCAATATACATTGCGGCTGACGGTAGCCAGATCACGGGCGGTACAGTCGAGTACCAAGGAGTACAATCAGGATGCGTTGCAACGCACTGGGTGCGTCACAATATATATATATATATATATATATATATATATATATATATATATATATATATATATATATATATATATATATATATAATGTGTGTGTGTGTTTAAATAAATGTGATAGTCTTTTAGAGAGTATATCTAATTATGATAATCAGAATAATTCTTAACTTATCGGATATTACAACCTTTAACTGTCTTCGTGGTGCGATGTATAAGGTGTTGATTTTCGGTGTGAGCATCCTGGGTTCGAATCCACGGACTGCCACATGTGTTTGTAAATTTAATTAATCGATTTTAGGAGTATGGTTGATTGTTGGAAGGAACATAATAATTCAAGGATTATAGTATTAATATATTGTAAAGGCTCGAACCAGTAACATATTTTCGATGGATCACTATTATTATTTGTTGAATTAATATTCAAACAACGTTTTTACATTGCCTATTCCGGATAAAGATGATTTCCACTTGTACTAATCCATAGTTTCATAGTTTCCTGATATCTTTCCTCCTTTCTTGAATAATAATAATAATAATAATAATAATAATGGAATAATAATAATAATAATAAATAAAACACAAGTCCTGTTTTCGCCTCTCTGAAAACAGATAGCTAAATAGAGAATATAAGAACTGACATATATGGACCTTTAGCATTGCATGATGAAAGAAAATCTAAAAATATAACTAATATAAAAGGAAGCAATATAAAATACAACAAATTAAAGAGAATATTAAGAATAACTCGAACAATACCGTATGTAGGACAAAAGAGAAAGAGAGGGAGAGTGTGTGTGCATGTGAGTGTGAGTGAGAGTGTGGGAGAGAATGTGTTAGTGAGCAAGCAAACGCAAATCAAATCTTATATGTTTACTAATATACATTCACATCAAGGCAAATTGAAGCAAGAACACTAAAATTCGACGAATATCTACTGCACTCTATATATAACAGAAGAAAAAAAAACATAAAGTAAAATCGAATACAAAAATGTAATCGCTCCCTAATGGCCTTAATCGGTTCTTATATATTGTCCCCCTGACTGTGTTTGTGGAACTAGAATTATGCTGTATGTAGGGAAAGAGAGAGAGAGAGTGTGTGTGTGTGTGTGTGTGTGTGTACGGTGTGTGTGCTTTGGTGTGTTTTGGCGTGTCAACTTTGAGAATATTCGCCATTTTGAATCTCGCGAAGCATAGGAAAGACATTGAATAATAACCTAACAATGCAAAGCAAACCCTGTCTAATCGATATTATCAAACCATACCTAGCCAAATGAATAACAAAACGACAAAATCTACAATTACCCTTGAAATATGAATGAAAAAATATACAAATATAGGAAAATAAAATAAAAAAACACAAACAAAAACAGTCATTCAGTCGCCCCCAACGCCCTTCATCTGTTCTTATTCATGTCTCCCCTGACTGTGTTTGTGGAACCCCGACCAATACTGTATGTAAGGGAAGCACAGGTGGCGGTGGTGGGGGAGTACATAGGAAGTACACAGGAAATCAAGCAACAACAGATCTAGTGACCCTTCTAGGCTGCTTGTCCTCCAAAACACTGAGGATCAAGTGTCCAAACAGTGGTTTAGAGTGGGTAAGGCAACATTAGAAAGGGAACTACTGCCCTGGAACTAATGTCCGTGGCAGGATTAGGAAGTTAGTAGGGGACGGATGGGTTAGTAACTGAGGGGGGGATAAAATAAAGTTATTCATTTACAAACGCAGTCAGTCGCGGGTTTGATGCGAGATATTTGTCTAAGCAGAGTTTAAATGAATCAACGGTGCTGCAGTCTATAACGTCTCGGGGAAGCCCATTCCACAAGTTGACAACTCGATTGAAGAAGAAATTCTTAGATTCGTGTGAGTTAAAAGATTTACCAATAATTTTGCAACCGTTTCCCCGCGTGTAATTAGATTGGTCGATAGTGAAGTACTTACTACAGTTCATATTGTCGATGCCTTTGATGATTTTGAACAATTGAATTAAGTCACCTCTTAATCTGCGCTGGGTTAAAGGAAATAGATTTAATTCTCTAAGACGCTCTTCGTATGGTTTGTTCTTCAGGCTAGGTATCATTTTGGTAACTCTACGTTGAACTCGTTCTAGCTTGTTTATATCTTTTTGGTAATAAGGGCACCAGGATTGAACGCAGTATTCCAGAAGAGGGCGGACTAAGGAATTGTAAAGGGTTAGGATAACTTCTTTGGATTTATGCTCAAATGACCTGCCTATAAAGCCAATTATTTTGTTTGCCTTCTTAACAACTTCTGAACATTGTTGACTCGGTTTTGGGTTACTCGATATTGTTACTCCCAGATCGGTTTCTCTGTTTACATTCTTAAGCTGAGTGCCATTCGTCGAATAGTTTGCTTTCTCATTTAGGTATCCGATATGTAGTACTTTACATTTATCCGCATTGAAACTCATTTGCCAAAGTTGGGCCCAACATGACAATTTATCTAGATTGTGTTGCATATCGTCAACTTGTTCTTTTGAGAGTACGCTATTTGCAATTTTTGTATCGTCAGCAAATTTTGAGATTGTACAGGTGAGACCCTCATCTATGTCGTTGATGTAAATTAGAAAGAGAATTGGTCCTAGGGAGAGAGAGAGAGGGAGAGAGAGTGTGATTGTGTGTGTGTGTGTGTGTGTGAGTGAGTGAGTATGTGTGTGTGTGTGTGTGTGTGTGTGTGTGTGTGTGTGAGTGTGAGAGAGAGAAAGAGAGAGAGAGAGAGAGCCCCACACAATTGATAGTTTTTGTTCCATCAGCTCAATTGTCCTCTCTTTAGCAACTGAGCTTAATGTGTCACTTTTATACAGGTGGCCGCCACAACATTCCCATCAATGGTACCTATTTTTTTTTTCAGGCACTAATAGCTCCTTCCCTACAACACTTAACATTTCAATATGAATTATGCTATTTGTCCTTATTCTCTGGTTATCACTTGACGATTTTATGCAGTTTAGGAAGGACGTCTAGTTAGCAAAGAGGAATATTATATCTATATTAACTCTACGAATATTACAGATCCTTCCTAAAAGAGTAAATTCGTCTGATGATAGCTACGATAGAAAACTATATATATATATCACTGTACTCAAAAGCTTTATAGCACCATTTCTACCCTCAAGTTCCACCTCTGTCTGCAAGTATTTTCATATAAGATTTCATTATCACTATTTGATCTACATAACTATCATCTGCATGCTTCTAAACCAATGTTCTTTCATCCGGTATGTCTTCTATACATAAAGTATTAACCTACTGCAACTTATAAGCCTTATCTGGAACAGTTAGTTATATTGACTATAATGGAAATGATCTTATATAGATAATCCTTTCTATGATTATACTATATGATGAAGGTACTGCACTCTATAATTTAAGGCGATAAATAGTTTATAGAGGAGTTATTGAATAGCAATGGGTAAACTAGCGCAAATTATAAAGATGACATACAGGACTATAGTATGTTTCTTTGCAACTGACGGTAAATTTCAAAGTTTCCATCAAAATATATCAGTTATTTTGTAGATTTTGTAGTGAAATATGGTGCACATTATATACAGTATACTTGGTCCGAATATGATGCAGAAACATAGTAGTTTCATACTTTCCCATTAAGTATCGAGAAATTAGCTGTTAAGGGATTCAATTTACCGTCAGATGATATGAAACAGAGTATAGTCATCTCGATCATGTTGGCAATAACAGTGACAAGCAAATACAGTAAACTACACTAGTAAATACACATATAAACATTTTCAGAAACAGCCTGGAGGTAGTAAAAGCAAATATGGATCTGTGAGAGAGGCCAGAGTTGAGAGGGAGAGGGAGAGGGAGAGGCAATGAGCTGGAAGTATGCCTGGGGATAGAAATATTTGGCTAGTTTTGTGTCGCCAAATGAAATATGTAAGAAGAATAAATTGTGTTATTTCTCTCTCTCTCTCTCTCTCTCTCTCTCTCTCTCTCTCTCTCTCTCTCTCTCTCTCTCTCTCTCTCTCTCTCTCTCCGTAACCCCAAGTCGTGAACAAGATTGAGAACCTCTGCTGTAATGCCTCAAGACACTTAGATCTTGAGATGATGTCCCCAGGGAAACGCTCGCTATCTCTCTCTCTCTCTATTTCTCTCTCTCTCTATCTATCTATCTATTTATATATCTATTTCTCTCTCTCTCTCTCTCTCTCTCTCTCTCTCTCTCTCTCTCTCCCTCTACTCGAAAACTGAAAGAGTTTACTTGAACAGGAAGAGCAGACGCGGAAAACAAATGGGATTAGCAGTTATTGGATCGCGAACTTTTATATTTTTATATTATCTTTATTTAATATTTGTTTGGGGGGAGGCAATGTTTTGGGTATCTTTTCCATTATTACTGACAACTATCGTGGACATATATATTCATTAGTGAAATAAATGCTATGGGCGAGGTTTAATAATGTCCACTGTTTCCTGGGTAGACTTGTTTATTCTATATGTGGGACTTAATTTATTTGTTTACAAATGTTAGTAGATAGTTAAGATCGTCAACATCGTCATTTCCTTATTTTTTCTTCTTCGCCGTTCTTAATTTTGTCATCTCTCTTTTTGTTTTCCTTGTGTTGGCTTGCCTTTTTGCATGTCTCATCTGCCTTCTCTTTCTTCCTTATCAAGTGCCCCCCTTTGTTATTCTCCCACTATGTTTCATTCGTTTTATTTTTGTCTTTCCATTTATTTGTTCGTTCTATCTCTCTTCACCAATACTCCCCATTATGTTCTCCTCTTCCTTCCTTTTCATATATCACAATCCAATACGCATTCTTTTCTGTTTTCTAGACATTATTAGACGATTTTAGTCAGATTAGGAAGGGTCTAAGGAAGTCAGAGTGTTAATTGAGATAGTCATTACCCATATAATTCCCAGAGATCCTTCTCAAACTGTACACAATCGTCTAACGATAGCCAGAATAAATTGTCAAAATGCGTCACAATATCCAAAGGGTTGATGTTCTCACTCTCGACTCATTCCTAAATTACTTTCCAAGTACGTAACATAATTGTCTGTCAACATCCTTGCTGTATGCCAATAATGCAACGACGAATGAGATAAAAAAAACTTGCCACCATTTTCTTGCAAACTCGTAATGATAATTGACCACTTGGGAGTTTCAGGCTATAAGGAAGTAGATATAGATATCTGTAGATATAGATATTTAGCAGAATTAGGCCTACCAACTAAAATACGGTTGCAGTACATTTATATATACACAAAGCCCAATACAACATACGTTCTATCCATCAGAAACCTAAGTTATTCTTGCATTTCTGCTTATTATCGATGTCTATGGCTCCAACTTCCTTATAGCCTGAAACTTGCAAGTGGTCAATTACAATACTCGTTAACAGTTCACGCAAGTTATATTTATTTTGCACCAAATGTCATTGTTTTCGCTCACATCAATAGTGTTTTTTTTTTGTCTTTGTGGAGTAATACATGTAACCTTAAGGGGAGATGGGCTGGTTTTCTGGTCCCCCTTCTCCCCGTGTTTAGCCCTATTAGTGTTTAGATTTTAAGACGTTCGGCCCATTAGTTTGGCGAGTTTAAGACTGTACTCCCAATTTCTTTATCAATATTAAGACATTTCAGCACATTTAGGGGTATTTTTTTTTCCTGGCGTGCGATAGCGAGCCTGTAAGTTTAAGAGTGACCGGCCTTCGGCCGGGATTTTTTTCTACCGAAAATGTACAAATTTGTCTAGAAGGGGGGTCAAGTTTTTTTTTTTTTTTTTTTTTTACAGCTTGATGGGGGTCTAGGGAGGAAAATAAAAAAATATAAAAAGATAAACACAATAAGCAAATTAATACGCCCATCTTCACTTAATAAGCAAAGATTGAATATGCCTACCTTCCACAGGATTATCATGGAGTAGGACCGGTAGTATACAGCGTATCAGACAAATTAACAAACAGCACAGCAGTAAAGCAACAGCAACAACACGAATGGCAGCAACAATGTCTTAGAAATAACAGGTCTAGTATATTTACCCCTTCTGTACCGGCTACGAATTTTTAATGTAACTATGGTTAGTATTAGACGATTTTATCCAGTTACAAAAGGGCCCCCAGCAATTGATTGGCTCCGAACTATTTCACTTAACCCTATTTACTACCACAGATTCTTCTAAAACCGAACAATCTCTTCTAAACATAGCAAGAATAAAATCAATAAGACGTCACCGGTACAGAAGGGGTTAACCTCTTTAGCACGATGACGCCTTTTGACCACCCCACCTCACCCTCTTCGTTTCTCAAACACACACAAAGACACACACGCGCGCGCAAAACCACCCTCTATCACAAAGCCCAAGCACTCACGCCCACACCCAAATAATAACCCATCCACACCCAACCTCAAAAATCCACAACAAGCCAACCAACTAACCCCCTCCCCGCCAACTCAAGAAGGGTAGGGGAGGGGGGGGGGGTAAAACTGTTTGAGAAGCAATATAATATAAAGAAGTTGTAAGACCAATAGCTCGCCGGCCCCCATCCACTCATCTGATTGTCCCGGGCGTCTCAGAAGGTGATAGTGGTGGTGGAGAAGATGGTGAAAAAAGGAGTGCTGGGGTTGAAGGGTTCGCATCCAATTCACTCCCTGTATCTCTGTGTGGAGTCTTATTATTTGTTTATTCTATTTGTATATGTTCGTCTCTTACTGTCTTTCTGCTTCTCTCTCCCTTTAAAATAACCCTCTACTTTTTCTGCTTTAGTACTTTCTTTCATCTCTGACCCTTAATTCTCCTCTACTCTATTCTGCTTTATTTATTTATTTCATCTGTCTCCCTTAATACCCTCTACTCTATTCTGCTTTATTACTTTCTTTTATCTCTCTCCCTTAATACCCTATACTATATTCTGCTTTATTACTTTCTTTCATCTCTCTCCCTTAATACCCTCTACTATATTCTGCTTTATTACTTTCTTTCATCTCTGTCCCTTAATACCCTATACTATATTCTGCTTTATTACTTTCTTTTATCTCTCTCCCTTAATACCCTATACTATATTCTGCTTTATTACTTTCTTTCATCTCTCTCCCTTAATACCCTATACTATATTCTGCTTTATTACTTTCTTTTATCTCTCTCCCTTAATACCCTATACTATATTCTGCTTTATTACTTTCTTTCATCTCTCTCCCTTAATACCCTATACTATATTCTGCTTTATTACTTTCTTTCATCTCTCTCCCTTAATACCCTATACTATATTCTGCTTTATTACTTTCTTTTATCTCTCTCCCTTAATACCCTATACTATATTCTGCTTTATTACTTTCTTTCATCTCTCTCCCTTAATACCCTATACTATATTCTGCTTTATTACTTTCTTTTATCTCTCTCCCTTAATACCCTATACTATATTCTGCTTTATTACTTTCTTTCATCTCTGTCCCTTAATTATTCGCCTCTACTCTATTTTGCTTTTCTTCTTTCTTTCATCACTCTCCTTTAATTCTCCTCTACTATATTCTCCTTTATTACTTTCTTGCATCTCCTTCCTTCACGTCTGCTTCCTTCTCTCTCAAAAAAGAAAACAAAACGACTGAAAACGAACGTAAAATATACATCTGCCGCAGAGAGGGTTATGATGGAGAAATTTGATGAAAGGACTTCAACTCCGACACGCTGTCTGGATAGAGAGAGAGAGAGAGAGAGAGAGAGAGAGAGAGAGAGAGAGAGAGAGAGAGAGAGAGAGAGAGAGAGAGCGAGAGAGAGCACAAGAGAGAGCGAGCTAGGGGGAGTGAATTTGATAAGATTTCAACACTACCACCCTTTTATTTTCAGAGAGAGAGAAGGGGGGGAAGGGGGGGGGGGAGGGACGGGAGCAATAAGCAACCATAGAAGGAGAAAGGAAAGCGAGATAAAAACAAATTAAGGAGTGAAAGAAGGAGCAAAGTAGAATGCAAAATAAGAAGAGAGTGAGCAGAAGAGAGTTGGGTGGTGGGGGGGAGGGGGGTTATGCGTAGAATGTAGATGGGTAGAGGAAGACACCTGATCACTTAGAGAGGTAAGACACCTGATCACTTGGAGAGGTAAGACACCTGATCACTTAGAGAGGTAAGACACCTGATCACTTAGAGAGGTTAAGACACCTGATCACTTAGAGAGGTTAAGACACCTGATCACTTAGAGAGTTGGATGGGGGGGGGGAGGGGGGTTATGCGTAGAATGTAGATGGGTAGAGGAAGACACCTGATCACTTAGAGAGGTTAAGACACCTGATCACTTAGAGAGGTTAAGACACCTGATCACTTAGAGAGGTAAGACACCTGATCACTTAGATAGTTGGATGGGGGGGGGAGGGGGGTTATGCGTAGAATGTAGATGGGTAGAGGAAGACACCTGATCACTTAGAGAGGTTAAGACACCTGATCACTTAGAGAGGTAAGACACCTGATCACTTGGAGAGGTAAGACACCTGATCACTTAGAGAGGTAAGACACCTGATCACTTGGAGAGGTAAGACACCTGATCACTTAGAGAGGTAAGACACCTGATCACTTAGAGAGGTAAGACACCTGATCACTTGGAGAGGTAAGACACCTGATCACTTAGAGAGGTAAGACACCTGATCACTTGGAGAGGTAAGACACCTGATCACTTAGAGAGGTAAGACACCTGATCACTTGGAGAGGTAAGACACCTGATCACTTGGAGAGGTAAGACACCTGATCACTTGGAGAGGTAAGACACCTGATCACTTAGAGAGGTAAGACACCTGATCACTTAGAGAGGTTAAGACACCTGATCACTTAGAGAGGTTAAGACACCTGATCACTTAGAGAGTTGGATGGGGGAGGGAGGGGGGTTATGCGTAGAATGTAGATGGGTAGAGGAAGACACCTGATCACTTAGAGAGGTTAAGACACCTGATCACTTAGAGAGGTAAGACACCTGATCACTTAGATAGTTGGATGGGGGGGGGAGGGGGGTTATGCGTAGAATGTAGATGGGTAGAGGAAGACACCTGATCACTTAGAGAGGTAAGACACCTGATCACTTGGAGAGGTAAGACACCTGATCACTTAGAGAGGTAAGACACCTGATCACTTGGAGAGGTAAGACACCTGATCACTTAGAGAGGTAAGACACCTGATCACTTGGAGAGGTAAGACACCTGATCACTTAGAGAGGTAAGACACCTGATCACTTGGAGAGGTAAGACACCTGATCACTTAGAGAGGTAAGACACCTGATCACTTAGAGAGGTAAGACACCTGATCACTTAGAGAGGTAAGACACCTGATCACTTGGAGAGGTAAGACACCTGATCACTTGGAGAGGTAAGACACCTGATCACTTGGAGAGGTAAGACACCTGATCACTTAGAGAGGTAAGACACCTGATCACTTAGAGAGGTTAAGACACCTGATCACTTAGAGAGGTTAAGACACCTGATCACTTAGAGAGTTGGATGGGGGAGGGAGGGGGGTTATGCGTAGAATGTAGATGGGTAGAGGAAGACACCTGATCACTTAGAGAGGTTAAGACACCTGATCACTTAGAGAGGTAAGACACCTGATCACTTAGATAGTTGGATGGGGGGGGGAGGGGGGTTATGCGTAGAATGTAGATGGGTAGAGGAAGACACCTGATCACTTAGAGAGGTAAGACACCTGATCACTTGGAGAGGTAAGACACCTGATCACTTAGAGAGGTAAGACACCTGATCACTTGGAGAGGTAAGACACCTGATCACTTAGAGAGGTAAGACACCTGATCACTTGGAGAGGTAAGACACCTGATCACTTAGAGAGGTAAGACACCTGATCACTTGGAGAGGTAAGACACCTGATCACTTAGAGAGGTAAGACACCTGATCACTTAGAGAGGTAAGACACCTGATCACTTAGAGAGGTAAGACACCTGATCACTTGGAGAGGTAAGACACCTGATCACTTAGAGAGGTAAGACACCTGATCACTTGGAGAGGTAAGACACCTGATCACTTAGAGAGGTAAGACACCTGATCACTTAGAGAGGTAAGACACCTGATCACTTAGAGAGGTAAGACACCTGATCACTTAGAGAGGTAAGACACCTGATCACTTGGAGAGGTAAGACACCTGATCACTTAGAGAGGTAAGACACCTGATCACTTAGAGAGGTTAAGACACCTGATCACTTAGAGAGGTTAAGACACCTGATCACTTAGAGAGTTGGATGGGGGGGGGAGGGGGGTTATGCGTAGAATGTAGATGGGTAGAGGAAGACACCTGATCACTTAGAGAGGTTAAGACACCTGATCACTTAGAGAGGTTAAGACACCTGATCACTTAGAGAGGTAAGACACCTGATCACTTAGATAGTTGGATGGGGGGGGGAGGGGGGTTATGCGTAGAATGTAGATGGGTAGAGGAAGACACCTGATCACTTAGAGAGGTAAGACACCTGATCACTTGGAGAGGTAAGACACCTGATCACTTAGAGAGGTAAGACACCTGATCACTTGGAGAGGTAAGACACCTGATCACTTAGAGAGGTAAGACACCTGATCACTTGGAGAGGTAAGACACCTGATCACTTAGAGAGGTAAGACACCTGATCACTTGGAGAGGTAAGACACCTGATCACTTAGAGAGGTAAGACACCTGATCACTTAGAGAGGTAAGACACCTGATCACTTAGAGAGGTAAGACACCTGATCACTTGGAGAGGTAAGACACCTGATCACTTAGAGAGGTAAGACACCTGATCACTTGGAGAGGTAAGACACCTGATCACTTAGAGAGGTAAGACACCTGATCACTTGGAGAGGTAAGACACCTGATCACTTAGAGAGGTAAGACACCTGATCACTTGGAGAGGTAAGACACCTGATCACTTAGAGAGGTAAGACACCTGATCACTTGGAGAGGTAAGACACCTGATCACTTAGAGAGGTAAGACACCTGATCACTTAGAGAGGTAAGACACCTGATCACTTAGAGAGGTAAGACACCTGATCACTTGGAGAGGTAAGACACCTGATCACTTAGAGAGGTAAGACACCTGATCACTTGGAGAGGTAAGACACCTGATCACTTAGAGAGGTAAGACACCTGATCACTTGGAGAGGTAAGACACCTGATCACTTAGAGAGGTAAGACACCTGATCACTTGGAGAGGTAAGACACCTGATCACTTAGAGAGGTAAGACACCTGATCACTTAGAGAGGTAAGACACCTGATCACTTAGAGAGGTAAGACACCTGATCACTTGGAGAGGTAAGACACCTGATCACTTAGAGAGGTAAGACACCTGATCACTTGGAGAGGTAAGACACCTGATCACTTAGAGAGGTAAGACACCTGATCACTTAGAGAGGTAAGACACCTGATCACTTAGAGAGGTAAGACACCTGATCACTTAGAGAGGTAAGACACCTGATCACTTGGAGAGGTAAGACACCTGATCACTTAGAGAGGTAAGACACCTGATCACTTAGAGAGGTTAAGACACCTGATCACTTAGAGAGGTTAAGACACCTGATCACTTAGAGAGTTGGATGGGGGGGGGAGGGGGGTTATGCGTAGAATGTAGATGGGTAGAGGAAGACACCTGATCACTTAGAGAGGTTAAGACACCTGATCACTTAGAGAGGTAAGACACCTGATCACTTAGATAGTTGGATGGGGGGGGGAGGGGGGTTATGCGTAGAATGTAGATGGGTAGAGGAAGACACCTGATCACTTAGAGAGGTAAGACACCTGATCACTTGGAGAGGTAAGACACCTGATCACTTAGAGAGGTAAGACACCTGATCACTTGGAGAGGTAAGACACCTGATCACTTAGAGAGGTAAGACACCTGATCACTTGGAGAGGTAAGACACCTGATCACTTAGAGAGGTAAGACACCTGATCACTTGGAGAGGTAAGACACCTGATCACTTAGAGAGGTAAGACACCTGATCACTTAGAGAGGTAAGACACTTGATCACTTAGAGAGGTAAGACACCTGATCACTTGGAGAGGTAAGACGCCTGATCACTTAGAGAGGTAAGACACCTGATCACTTGGAGAGGTAAGACACCTGATCACTTAGAGAGGTAAGACACCTGATCACTTAGAGAGGTAAGACACCTGATCACTTAGAGAGGTAAGACACCTGATCACTTAGAGAGGTAAGACACCTGATCACTTAGAGAGGTAAAAAACGAGTAGAAGAAAATGAACGAATAAGTTCACCCTATTCAAGATACCATGACGCATTTCTGTTCTGTTCTCTGGTTATTATTAGACGGTTTTGTTCAGATTGGGAGGGATATATGAAATTCAAAGGGTTAGTTCAGATAGCCTTTATACCCCTTTATTTCCACAGATCCTTCACAAGTTGCATAAAATCGTCTAATGATTTTTTTTTTTTTTTTTTTTTTTCTATATTCCAACTACTCCCTCTCGGGCATAGGCTGAAAGCCTGTACATTCCACCGCGCAACACGGTGAAGCCCGTGAGGTCTTGTTCCAGTCTGGGGAGTGAGACATGTGAAGCATCCATCATGGCTCGAAGCAGCTCCATCTCTGAAGCGGCCGGTTGCTTCGCTCAAGTGCTTCACGTCTCACCCTCCAGACTCAGACCCTCACTCTCAGAACGCCACCTATTGAGCAGTGAACTCACTAGGCATTGTCCCCCTGTAACATATTTTGAATATGGGAATATTCATACAGTGTTATTTAATCAGGGAACAATGAGGGTATTTTTTTGGCATTTCGGTGGGCTTTGTGGTAATGCACTGATACTAGGTACAGCACAAATTCAATCCCAATAATATCTTCCCATTGACATATCGGGATTTGAACCCGGGTCCATTGGATTACCAATCCAGTGGCATGACCACTCCACCACACCTCCCCTATAGTCATAGGGGATATGATAGTGATCATACACTGTCAAAACGCATCATAATCCTCAAGGGGTTAAGAAAGGAGAAAGAGAAAGAGGAGAATGGAGAGGACGAGTTAGGCGGAAAGAGGAAGAGAAGAAGAAGAAGTAAAATGGAGAGGACGAGTTAGGGGGAAAGAGGAAGAGAAGAAGAAAAATGGAGAGGACGAGTTAGGGGGAAAGAGGAAGAGAAGAAGAAGAAGTAAACTGGAGAGGACGAGTTTGGGAAAACGAGGAAGAGAAGAAGTAAAATGGAGAGGTCGAGTAAGGGGGAAAGGAGGAAGTTCAGAAGAGAGGGGGAGGCAATTAAGAGAGGAGAGTGGAGAAGGAGATAAAAGGGTGGAGGGAGTGAAGAGAGTGGGGGATGTAGGGAGAAAGAAGAGAGTGGGGGGATGTAGGGAGAAAGAAGAGAGCGGGAGAGAGAAGAGAGTGGGGGGGATGTAGGAAGAAAGAAGAGGGCGGGGGAGAGAAGAGAGTGGGAAGTGATAGGAAAGATAAGAGAGTGGAAGGATAAAGGGAGAGAGAGTGAGCGTGTGTGTGTGGGGGGGGGGGGGGGCAAAGGGTAGGGGAAGAAAAGGGGTGGTGAGAAGAGAGATGGGGGAAGGGGGGCAGCGAAGACAGGGGAGGATGTGGTAGGGGGAGAGAAGAGGGTGTTGAAAACCAAAGACGTCCACACCCTGCTGCCACCCGTACAATGTTATCATATTCTCAGGGTCCAGAGAATATAGGGTCAACCCACCGCTCAAAGAAAACGCGCTGTCTTTCGCGCATGACGTCATTCTCCCTACAGTGGGGACAGAGGCTAGGGGTCAGTGGGAGGTCGGTCAGTTCATTCACTTTGAGAACTCAATCACGAACATACAGGTGAAACAAAGCGGATGTTTTATAATTCTAGTTGCGTGTGGTATGATAATGATTTGGAATTATGAATGCTAAGATACCTATCTTGAAATATATAGCATAAAAACAATTATGTTAGTTACTTATACAGTTAACCCATAAAGTACCGGTGATGTCCTTTTCTTTATAGTGTAGCCACTATTAGACCATGGTTTTCAGATTAGGAAGGACCTCTAGCAATAATATGGCTTCCAACTATCTCAACCAACCTTTTTAACTACCGTAGATCCTTCCGAAGCTGCATAATATCGTATTATTATATCCTAGCTAGAATACAATATAACACACGTAGCTGGTACTACCGTAGATCCTTCCGAAGCTGCATAATATCGTATTATTATATCCTAGCTAGAATACAATATAACACACGTAGCTGGTACTACCGTAGATCCTTCCGAAGCTGCATAATATCGTATTATTATATCCTAGCTAGAATACAATATAACACACGTAGCTGGTACTATAGTATTAATATATCCTAGCTAGAATACAATATAACACACGTAGCTGGTACTATAGTATTAATATATCCTAGCTAGAATACAATATAACACACGTAGCTGGTACTCAAAGGCTTAACTAACAACATCACAAGTTGAGACAATTACAATGTGTGCGTGTGTGTGTGTATTTACCTATTTACCTATTTGTAGTTTACAGGTATTGAGCAGCGCTCGTGTTGTCCTGTCTTAGTTACTTTATAATCAATCCATTTTACTTAGACAAGTATCGTAATGGATATTCCCAGTTCCCAGTATTTTGGACTAACTTGTGTGTGTGTGTGTGTGTGTGTGTGTGTGTGTGTGTGTGTGTGTGTGTGTGTGTGTGTGAATTGAATTGAATTGAGTTTATTTTACTCAGACTTTTACAAAAAGTATGGAGCACAGCCCCTTACATGCTACACATGTACAATTATGCCTTTGCTAACTAAATTAGCGTACACGTAAATACACTGGTACATCTTAAGCAAACTATATTAAATGTCCTAAGACTTGATCTATCTATACATAGTAAACGTTCTTTTGAGAAGAGATGACATATTCTTCATACATTTTAAGTTAGTATTATTCATTAACAGTATATATTTATACTGTGTTGGGTTATGCTTGTAGTAATGAGAAATATATTTATTCCTTAACTGTACAATATCCTCATTTTGACATATAAACAACAAATTATATTCGTCCCGCACCACATTCTCATTACATTTAGTACATACCCTGTCTTCTCTATCAATATTTCTGTGTCTACCAGTATTAACTGGTAATTTATTATTACTTGCTCTCAGTTTACTTATAGCTAGTCTCTCTCCCTTATCCAATTTCACAAGTTAACCCTCCATACTGAAGACAAATGTATAATTTCTATAGCTACTACAAATGGCCCTACTTGACAAATTACTATTCCATTTTGTTATCCGTTGATCTTTAAGCTGTTGTTCTATTGCCAATCTGAACCAGGCTGGGGTTATTACATTGTGTGACAACCAGACTCCAGACATCCCACAGTCATTACAAATACTTTTATCACAATTCAACCAAGGTGAAGTATAAGCACCAACCTGATCCAAATGTAACAAACACTTGTACATTATATAACTTAACTTACCGTACTTGTTTTACCAGTAATTAATCTCACCCAGTAACCGATCATTGAACACTTAATATTTATGTCTATAGGATATTCACCAAGTTCACCATACAACATGTCATTACTAGTATACTTATGAACATGTAATGTATGCTTTAAAAACCTCAAATGAAGCTGTTCTAATTTTCTAATAACATAATGTCCCCATACCTCAGCAGCATACAGTACAGTACAACATAACTGGTCTAACTATTGCTTTAAACAATTCCAGCTGTATATCAACTGGTAAATTACATTTTCTACATTTACTAATCAATTAATACATAGCCCTTGTAGCTTGCTGTTTTAATTCTAATTCTAATGTGGGTGTGATAATTTGGCAGCTGGTAATATGACAGTAGAAACAATCATCAGCTTAACATGGGCAAGGTAGAATTCAAAAGCGCGCGCGCGCACACTTACAGTTTGTAAAATGCAGTGCGTGTGTGTGTGTGTATATGACGTTAGGAAAACTATTCTGCTTAACATTGACAAGCTAGAATTAACCCCAACCAACACACACACATGCACACACAGTTTATAAAATGTAGTGCGTGTGTGTGACTGTGTGTATGACGTTAGGAAAAATATTCAGCTTAACATTGACAAGCTAGAAACTAACCCCAACCCACACACACACATGAGTTTCTAAAATGCATGTAATAATAATAATAATAATAAGAAACGGTTTATTTAAGAATGGCAGCCTCATGAGCTGAAAACACACATTTTACAATTTAGTGGATGAACATGAGATGTACAGATATGAAGATGGTAAGCTCAGATTACAAAAAATAAATAAAAATACAATAATGATGCAGGTGCAGAATACAAAATGTCATAAAATAACCATGAGAGTAAGTGATATACAGTACATATACACGTTTATTTTACTTACTCACATTCAGAACATACATATATACACGTACATACGCACATACATACGCATACATATACACACATATATAAGAACATAAGAACATGCAGTAAGTGTGCACAAGTCCATATACACAACGCTCACGTATGCACACAAACATACATACATACAAAAACTGTTTTGGTGGGGTCAGGGTAAAGAGGTAGAGGGTAAAGAGGGAGTGGCGTTCAAGTCCGTGCAGGTAGGGTCAGGTAAAGCCTACTACAATGGGAGGTTAATCCTCGGTAGTATAGGTGTGTGTGTGTGTTCGTTCGTGTGTGTGTGTGTGTGTGTGATAGAAGGCGAAATGTGGAAAAGCTGGGCGTTCTAATTGTTAAGGGTGGAAATACATGGATAAAGATACATGAACACTTAAAAATAGATAATGCTTGTGCATAGATTTATTGTCAGAAGTTGCGCTAGTGAGCAATATGTTCTCGCTCATATGTACGTATATTTACATACATATGTGCATATGACCATACAAATACACGTACAGTACATATATATATATTATATACCTTATATTCTCAACCGGGCTCGAACCATTGACATCACATACACACAGACATACATATACATAAATATGTGCACATTACATGCATTTATGCTCTTCTCTTATCCACCTGATACTCTCAGCCGGGCTCGAACCACAAACAGTATACACTATAGACACATATATATATACATAAATAACGCATACATACATACACATATACGCACACATACATACACAATTACTGTACATACATAGATACACACATACACATATACATATATACACATATACATAAACAAACTCAAGCAAATACATACAAATTATATTCTAATACACACACGCACACACACTTATGCATACATTATTAAAGGTGGGCGCGTATATATGGTGTGACAGGCCGTAAATACACATTATTAATAATATTAACAATGGTTGGGATAGGACTATTTTTATATCTGTCAGTTCTTGCTCTTATTGGTTGGAGTGTGTTGAAGTGACGAGTTGCACGTGTTGGTCTAGGGGCGTCTGGTGGAAGTAAGTTTCTGTGTCATGGGTGAACAAGCAGCTTAGATGCAAACTGTTTGAGTGTGTTGTAGTGGTGGGTTGAAAGTGCAGGTATGCTAAGGGTGGTGAGAGCTTCCTCGTACCCTGGATATGTGCCACCCAGGATGATCCTGCATGCCCTCCTCTGCACTCTCTCCAATTGACGTTGTTGTGTCAGGGTTAGAGAGGAGGACCAGGCGGGAGAGGCGTAGGTGAGCTTAGGGTGTATGAAGGTGTAATATATACTCTTCAGCTCATTCTCCGGCGCCCCCAGGGATCTCAACCACCTTAGCATAAACAACTTGTATGTGGCGGTCCTGACTGTGGTAGTTACATGTTTCTTCCAGTTGAGTTTGTTGTCCACAGTGATTCCGAGGAGTTTGGTGGACTCAACAACCTGAAGGGGATGAGGACCAATTGTGACATTGGGTGGAGGAAGGTTGGTAACGGAGGTGTTGATGTGCATGACCACTGTCTTGACATGATTGATAGTCACATGATTGTCTGTGGTCCAGGCTTGAAGACGGTCGAGGATGTCTTGTAGGGGGTCATAGTTAGGGGAGGTGTTATCGACAGTAATGCCGACTGTCGAGTCATCCACGTACTTCCAGTGGAATGGGGTGTCCTTTAGGGCATCATTAATTAAGATGAGGAACAATAGAGGCCCCATCTTTGTGCCCTGTGGGAATCCACATGTGATGTCTAGGAAGGTGGAGATGAAGCCTTGGTATCGCACTGCTTGTCGTCTGTCACTAAGGAAGTCGGTCAACCACGCAACCAGGGTAGGATGTAGCCCCAACTTTATGGCCTTGTTGATGATGATGGTGTGGTCAACAAGGTCAAATGCTTTCCTGAAGTCAATAAAGGCAAGGGCGAGGGAAGTCTGTCTCTTCTCAAAATTTGTGTAAATATAATCTAGGAAGCTAATAAGACAGTGAGTGGTGGAGGAGGTTTTTACGTAGCCAAACTGTTGGGGATCTATCAAGTGACGGATTTGTGCGTAAGTCCAGGTGAATACAAAGTCCTCACAGATTAGTCTAGGGTGTGTGTGTTAGTGAGTGTGCGTAAGTGTATGTGCGTGCGTGAGTGTGTGTGTGTGTGTGTGTGTGAGTGAGTGTGCATAAGTATGTGTGTGTGTCCTTTCTACTTGGCGGAAAATTCATAGGGCATTAAAAAGATTTATCAGCTTAACATTGACAAGCTAGAATTCAACACACACACTCATGGTTTGTAAAATGCATTCCTTTTGTCATGATAAAGGTGAGCAAGATACGCATACACAATCACTCATTCCCACTATCCCATATACACATACACCAACAGATTTTCACTCAGATCAACACACACATACATCACCGCTTGTCCACACACACAAACACAAGTCTGTGTGCGTGTTTGTGTGTTTGTGTGTGTGTCCGTTCCTTCACTAATGACATTATAATATGCCCTTCCTTAGGAATAAGTAGCCCCTAATCAGGTGTCAACCACTCTCTCTCTCTCTCTCTCTCTCTCTCTCTCTCTCTCTCTCTCTCTCTCTCTCTCTCTCATATGAAGTTAATGTAAGCACTTTCTTGGTGTAGCCTATAGCCTATATGTTATTCATTGGTATGCTCGCTATCATCCATAATATATTACCTCATATTTATGCACATTTAATTGTAAAATATACTAAGCTTGATATATTTTAATGTTTTCTTTTGTCCTGTAACATTAAATAAGATTCTATATACACGCATAGTGCAATATATCACAAAAACAAGATGTCTTATATGAGGGGTTCAGGCAGAGCGTGGCGTCTGTGACGTCACTCATTCACAGGTACCTGCGCGGGGGTTGACCCTATATTCTCTGGACCCTGCATATTCCTATCCTTCACAACCAGCAATTAATCACGAAGATAATCCTATTCATATATTAATTAATTTGCCTAACACTTTATCGTTACGTAGCCTCTAGCCAATACACACCTACTTCTCTTGTGTTACTGTCAGGTTCTGTCGATTTCGCAAACGCAAACCTTTATGTTTCGCCAAAAATAAATCCCACCAATTGCCCACACACGAGTACTTGCTAGACGTCCTATGCTTTTCGATGGCTTTACGGTAGCATAAGGGTAAAAGTCGCTTATCCCTGCTACATCTCTCTTTTCGGGGAATATCTCCTTGTTCTTTTACAAAATTAGGAATACATTAATTATTCTAAAGCCACGCAGTCTATAATGCGGTGTGGTAGATAGTTGTGATAGTCGAAGGTAGATACGGTTGATTTATTATTGGATTACAGTAGAGGTGATTTGTTACGGTAGAGAATCATTAAGGGATAATGAGTCTGGTGCATTATTGACCCACCCACGCATTCGTCTGCCTCCTGCTTTCTTTCTCTTGCCCGCTTCCTTCCGGGGCGGATGTAACACCTTTGTGCAGTGATTGTTTGTTTACCTGATCTCCGCTAGCGTTTATACACCTTTGGCGTGGAATCTGCAAGCCAGTGAGGAGTGGATAAGGCAGCGGTGGCAAAGAACTGTGATTTGAAGGGGTAGGTAGTGAAGTAATTAGTGTTTTGCAGGTATTGCGGGGAATTTAAACGCTGGCAAGTGAATGTTCACTGAATTCCCGTTTTCTGTGGTGCTCTGTTGATTTCTTAGTAAGGGTAATCTGAACTGCTGATATTTGGTCCTGCCCTATTCGACGAGTTAGGACAAGAAAGGGTTAACTATTGTAACATACAGTCGTTCATCTCGCCCTGTTATACCATACCCTCCTCATATTGCCCTGTCTCTTCCCACTCTTCCTGGCCTTCCCTACCCCGCCCAACCCACCCACCACCCCGCCCGACATTGCACCACCCCGCCAAACCCCTCGCCACGTCGCACAACTCCACACACCGTCTTGCAACCCCATACCACATCGCGAAACCCCACAGACACCGCGCAACTCGCCACCACCCCTCTTAATCCCGCACCACACCGCGCAACCCCACACTACGCGTCTCAACCCTGCGTCACCCCTCCCTCCTATCCCCACACCACCCCCACCAACCCCGCACCATCCATACTACATACCACCCCTCTCAACTCCGCATCACCGCTCTTAATCCAGTACTATTACCAACCCTACACCACCATTACCAACCTCACAGCAGCCCTACTAACACCACCACCATTACCAACCTCACACCAGTCCTACCAACACCCACACCACCCCTCCCTATCCTATTTCAATCCTCCTATCGTACCGATCCTCACCCTACTCTACCCTACCATACCCTACCCTACCCTACCTCACCCAACCCTACTCTATCCAACCCTTCCTTACCCAACCCTACTCTTCCTTATTCAACCCTACCCTATCCAACCCTTCCATATCCTTCCCTTCCTTACCCAACCCTACCCTATTATATTCTTCCTTATCCAACCCTACCCTATCCCACCCTTCCTTAAACAACCCTATCCAACCATACCCTATCCTACCCAACCCTACCCTATCCTACCCAACCCTACTCTTAATCCTTATTCAACCTTACCCTACCCTATTTCACCCAACCCTACTCTATCCGACCCTTCCATACCCAACCCTACTCTTCCTTATTGAACCTTACCCTATCTCACCCAACCCTACTCTGTCCCACCCAACCCTACTCTATCCTACCCTTCCTTACCCATCCCTACTCTTCCTTATTCAACCTTACCCAACCCTACTCTTCGTTATTCAACCCTACCCTATCCTACCCTTCCTTACCCAATCCTACCCTACCTAGTTTATCCAGCACTACCCTTCCTTAACCAACCCTACCCAATTCTATGCTTCCTTACCAAACCCTATCCTATCCTATTCTTCCTTACCCTCCGCTACCCTATCCTACCCAACCTTACCCTTCGTTACTTAACCCTAGCCTATCCTATTCTTCCTAACCCAACCCTTCCATTTCCTTTCCTATCCTACCCTTCCTAAGCCGACCTTACTCTACTTAACTAAATCTTACTTTACCAAATAAACTTTGCCAAACTTAACCATATCCTACTCAGCTCGACCCTACCCTACTCAACCATATCCTATCCAACCATACATGACACAATGATATCATATCCAACCATACCCTTCACAACCATACCATACCTAACAAAACCCTATTCAGCCATACCCTAGCTAACCATACAACCATATGCATATTTATTTATACCATACCCAAAATATCATTCCCTACCAAACCATACCCTACCTTATGCAACATTATCCTACCCAACCATACCCTATCCAGGCCTACCCTACACAAATTATCCGTCACAATCATACCTTACCCAAGCATACACTATGCTACCATACCTTATGCAACCATATCCTATCCAACCATACCTTACACAACCATACCCTACAAACCACACCCTATCCAACCATGGCCTGCCCAACCATATCCTACATAACCATATCCTACCCATTCATACCCTATCCAACCATACCATACCCGACCATACCCTACCCTACACAAGTGTATCCTATCCAACCATATCCTATCCAACCATACCCTACCTAACCATACCCTACACAACCATACCCTACACAACCAAGCCCTACACAACCATACACTACCCAGCCATACCTTACACAACCGTATCCTATTCAACCATACCCTACCCAACCATACCTATCCAACCATGCCCTATCCAACCATACCCTACAAACCATTTCCTACACAACCATACCCTATCCAACCATACCCTACCCAACCATACTATACCCAACCATACTCTATCCAATCATACCCTATCCAACCATACCCTACCTAACTATACCATATCCAACCATACTCTATCCAACCATACCAGACCCAACGATACCCTATCCAACCATAGCCTATCCAACCATACCAAACTCAGCCATACCCTATCCAACCATACCCCACACAACCATACCCTATCCAACCATGCCCCACACAACCATTTCCTACACAAACATACCCTATCCAACCATACCCTACCCAACCATTGCTTTTTTTTTTTTTTTTTCTATGTGATTGAGGGAGGCAAAAGGCAGAACTGCCTATAGCGAGTGCCTCCCCCATAGTTGAAAGAGTGACAGGGCCAAAATCAAGGGACGTTCGAGCCAAAATGCCTGGAAACACTGACTTTGAAGCAATTTAAGTCATAGGAAGAGGGAAAGACTGATTCTCGGAGAGAGTTCCAGAGCTCAGCTGTTGAGTAGAAGAAAGTTTGAGAGTAACGTTTCACTCTTGGGTTGGAGTTGCACAGAGTAGGGGTGGGATTGAGTTGCAAGACGGGTACCACGTGCCCTACGAAAAGGAGGTGGTATACACTGGGAAAGCTCTGAGGAACACTTATTATTATATTAGCGATTGAATAGCGAGAGAGATGCAACATTGCGGCGAAGAAAGAGAGATTGCAGAGAGTTGGTGAGTGGACGGGAGTTAATGATACGAAAGGCCTTCCTTTCAACTTTGTCTAGGAGAGCGGTGTGAGAGGAACCTCCCCACACATGTGATCAATACTCAATACAAGGACGCACTATGCCCCTGTACACAGCAAGAAGCTGTGCAGGGGAAAAGAACCCCCTAAGGCGGTTGAGCACACCCAGCTTCTGGGAGGCTGCCTTAGCAAGACTGGTAATATGGTCCTTTCAACTGAGAGCAGAAGAAAAGGAGACACAAAGAATATTGAGAGAAGATGAAGGATTGATTTTTGTATTGTTGAAGAATAAGGGATAGTCTGCTGGGAGTTCCTTACGGGTAGATAGATGGAGAAATTGGGTTTTGGAAAGCAAGGTTTTCTCTGCCCCAATTGGAGATAGTATTTAGATCATAATTTAAGAGTTCTATGGCTGCATTACGTTTGTCGTTGAGGGATTGCTGGCTGGGGCGTTCTGAAAAACTAATGGAGTAGTGTAAGGTTGAGTCGCCTGTGTATGAATGGATGGGAATTGAGGTACAGTTGAGGAGATCATTTATAAAAATTAGAAAAAGAATAGGAGATAGGACAGAGCCCTGAGGAACACCGGAGTTTATAGGGTGAGGGAGTGAACAATGGCCGTCCACAACCGCGGCTATGGAACGGCCGGAAAGGAAATTAGAGACAAAGGCACAGATGGAGGGATAGAAACCGAAGGAGGGTAGTTTAGAAATTAAAGATTTGTGCCAGACTCTATCGAAGGCTTTTGATATGTCTAGTGCAATAGAAAAAGTCTCACCGAAGTCCCGAAAGGGTCTTACACAACCATACCCTATTCAATCATACCCTATACCCTAACCAACCGTACCTTATTCAACCTTACCATAACCAAATTGTCCCTACCCAACCATACCCTATCCAACCCTACCCTACACAACCATAACCTATCCAACCATTCCGTACCCAATCCAACCATATCCTAACCAACCACAGCATATCCAACCATATCCTATCCAACCATTGCTTACACAACCATACCCTATCCAATCATACCCTAAACAACCATACCTTACACAACCATAACCTACCTAACCATATCTTAACCAACCGTACCTTATCCAAACCTTACCATAACCAAATTGTCCCTACCAGACCATACCCTATCCAACCCTAACCCTACCCAACCATACCTTATCTAATCTTACCATAACCAAATTGCCCCTACCCAACCATATCCTACCAAACCGCAGCATATCCAACCATACCCTATCCAACCAAACCCTATCCAGCCATTCCCTACCAAACCATACGCTACCCAACCATACCCTACCCAACTATTGTTTATCTACATTGTTTCATTTATCTGGTATAATCCTTCCTTTCTATCCCTAGCTTTCTCTTTCTCTTTTTGTTTTACTATTCCATTCATTCTTTCATTACCCTTTTTTATTCTATTTACTACATTGTTTCATTCATTCATCTGCTATATTTTTGTTTTTCTTTCTTCACATTTCGCTTTATCTTTCTTCTTTACTATTGCTTTCATTTGTATCATTGTTTTTCTTTTTTCTACATTGTTGCATTCATTAATTTGTTGTTATCCTTGTTTTCTTTCTCCCACTTTCCATTTATCTTTCTTTTTACTATTTCATTCATATTTTGATTATATATATTTTTTTATCTACGTTGTTTCTTTCATTCATCTGTTATTATCCTTCTTTCCTTCCTCCACCTTTCCCTTCCACTTTCGTCTTTACTATTCCATTCATGTGTTATCATCAATTTGTTCTTTTATCTACACTGTTTCATTCATTCATCTGCTTGTATCCTTATTTTATATCTCCACCTTTCGCTTTAACTTCTTTACTATTTCATTCATTTGTTATCATCCATGTTTTATTTTATATACAGTGTTTCATTCATTCATCTGCTTGTATTCTCCTTTTCTTTCTACATCTCTCCCTTCCAGTTCCCCTTTCCTCCAGCATTCATTAGTGCAACCTTATTACCTTGAAGCTTACCTCGTTATAGTCTCTCTCTCTCTCTCTCTCTCTCTCTCTCTCTATATATATATATATATATATATATATATATATATATATATATATATATATATATATTGTTACGATCGGGTCTCGTATAAATCAGTGGCTCTTATACATTGGACTAGACTGGCATAAATGCAACAACGGAAACGCTAGATCCAACCCCTGATATATAATCCCGTCGAACAAAGAACACATATACCCTCCAGAGTTATATCTGCGATAGCGGGGTATCTTAACTCTCAGTATCTATGTGCTTCTATTATAGGCTGATGTTCTCTGAAACAGCCTATTACCTATAACATATGGTTGCTTAGTTATGGTACACAAGGAAAAGATAGTTAACTTAATTAAATCACAAGAGTGATCTAATGCAAACAAGAAGAAGGTTTACTTAACGTTACTTTAATCAATAATATCTGTCATTCCTTTATGAAAGAAAGTGTTGTAAAGTCCTCAAGCACCGAACAAGGAATCTTCTGAATAATGTCGGATGCTACTAAGAAGAACGTATCGGAAATGGAACCACAAAATAGCAGGAGGCAGGACAATGAACGTGTAGGCTAAATACACTGTTACGTCCTGGGATATATAAACACTGGGCTCTTTCTATTGGACTAGGTATGCGGCAACAAGCAACAACGGAAAACGCTAGATCCAACCCTTATCTATAAACCCAGGCAACAAACCACCCTAAACCGTCAAGATTCCTGCCTGGACAACGAGGTATCCTATGACTCGGTTACAGGGTGCACGCACTATAGACTACTGATAGTCAAGCAGGCTATAAATAAAAGATCACAAAATTAAGTTGACTTAAAGCTTCAAGGAAAAGATAGATGACGGAATTAAATTGCAGAAACAATTTAATAACAAACTAGAAGAAAGTACATTTAACGTTACGTTAATTAATACAACTAATCACCCCTGCGTGAAAGAAGGTGAAAGCAAACAGTCCTCAAAACATCAAACAGGTAGACAAGATGCGGCCTGATTACGTTAATATGAAGGGGTGCTCTCTTGAGGATTCTCTATCACAAGTATCGAGTATCCTCCTGGCGACCCTCAAAAGTAAAAGCAAATAGAGTTAGAACAGTGTTGGGTGGATTAGGCAAGCAGCCCTCACGCACTACACAGTCTAAACTCCAAGGTACACAGACAAAAGATCCACCCAGGTAACCCACAGAATCCGTAGTGTCGTGCAGCCCAAAAGTAGCCTACACACAGTGAAAACACCAACAGCAAGGTACCTGATCCCTAGTCTAGCATTATTTAACCCTGTAGAAACATTAGTGATTGATGGAGACAGTCCGAGCACTACAATCTCCCAAAAAGACAACGACTCTCTTCAACCTTAGCCTAGTACATAAGAAATGTGAGATCCAGCATATAATACAGTCTGGCCGCCAATTCAAGGTGTGGATGCAGGGAACCAGAGGGGGATTGATATTAATAAAAGGTGAGGAAGTAGTGGAAATGATAGAGGTAGTAGAAGAGAAAGATTCTAAGACAAGAGTGTGGAACAGTTCATGGGAGATGCTTAGAGTATGCTGTCTGGGACGGATCTGACCAGGATATTTCCAGGGACCGCATGGCTGGAGTCCCAGTTCCCAGGAATGGCACGAGGGTGCGCGACAGTCGCCCAGTAAGCAGCCGCCTAGTAGGCCGTGTTAGGCAGGAGGCAACGAATCCCGCGAGGCCTATGTAAGGGGGCCAGCCATGCGCCACACTCACCACCAAGTCACACCACCTGGTCTCTCTCTCTCTCTCTCTACCGCTCGCCTTCCCATCATTCAACTATTTAACACAATACTTTCAATTGACTAAATAAAATAGAAAGGATTGTGACAGACGAAAACAAAGAACAGTTCTGAACTGTCTGCAACACAAGCTTTCTCGAGAAGGAAAGTACACAATGATAGGTAGACTGTAGCTACATTATCTGCCCTGGCGAGTCCTAGCGAGTAAGCCATGCGGTTCTGGGGGAAGCGGTGAGCGTCACAATATATATATACAGTATATATATAATATATATATATATATATATTGGCTTCATTAACGTATCATCACCCGTGTCGCATTGCACAAGCGTTTTATTCATTGTGCATTCATAGCAACTTATTTTTGTAAACCAATCGCAATACTTGTACTGCCATGCTTACAGTATAATCCCGGGGTGTGTTCAAATTACTGTCGGCAACTGTAAAATTGAGATGGAGAGACTGTGTAAGAAAGGCTTTGGATGATAGAGGAATGACTATAGATCAGGCAGGGGAAGTGGTGGTGGACAGGAGTGAATGGAGAATGCTTGTGAATAGTTGAGTGAACATGTGGTCATTTGGAGTAAGGGGTCTGGCGCAAGTTGGACTAGAGAATAGTCTATCAGGTGCCTGGCCCGGGGAGACGATTAATATGAAGGGTGCGCCTGGAAGTGTGGTGGGAGGGCTTGTGGCTTTGGCTCCGCTGCATGTCTGCCTGCCGAGATCAGAACCTCTCCGGGTGGTCGGGGGCCGGGGGAGTGCTGGAGCGACCTTGGTGACCCTGGTCTCTGGGTCTTCTCCTGGGTGACCTGGATGTGTGTGAGTTTGTGCTTTTTATCTGTGTTTATTTGTTGTTTTATGTTGTTTTTGTGTTTTCCCAGTTCTTGCTCTGTCTTGAGTCGGCTACCCCCAAAATGGGGATTGGGCCTGAGCATATAGATAGATAGATAGATAGATAGAAACTGTAAAATATATGTGTGTGTATATGTGAAAGTGTGTGTATATGTATGTCTGTGTGTGTGTGTGGGTGTGTGTGTGTATGTATGTGTGTGTGTGTGTGTGTGTGTGTGTCCAGGGTACCGGTATATGAGAATGTGTGTGTATTATGTGTGTGTGCGTATGGGTGAGTGTGCCAGTTTATATGCATTATGTGTGTGTTTGCGTGCGCGTGCGTCAGATTAGAAGGATTATTCGAAAAAGTACGTAGCAAATAGGCACAGGGGAAAGGTTTAGTGTTTGTATATAATTTCTCCAACTCCATTTTCCCTTCCCAACCTCACACATACCATTCCTCATCACTCCTCATCACCCTCCCCCCTCTCCCCCCTTCCTCATAACAACCCTCCCCCCCCTCCCTTACTCCTCGTATTCAGTATCCTACTGTAGCTATATATATCTGTAATTTTAGTTGTTGCTTGCATGATCTTGTACTGTAGTAACCTTTGACTGATAACTTTGTTTATCTAAATATAATCCTGCTTGACTAGCCTACAGTGACACCAGCGTCATCTGTTGATACAGTATATTAACCCCTTGTGTGCAGTTACACTTTATTTTTATATAATCTCTATTTGGTGAATTGTATATTTAGTTACATATTCTATTATATATATATATATTCTGACATACGGAGCCCTGTATGTTAATTTAACAGTTAGAATTAGAGTTGAAGGAGCCGAACTACCCAAACGGTGAAGCGAGTGGGGAAACTACCTCTCCCGCATACCTGCAAACAAGCCTTCACACCTGCGTGCGTCATAGGGGACTCTGCAAACTACCTCGATGCCACGATGCTATGACGTATGATCGACGCCGGGAGCTGTGATTGGACCAGGCACCTGCTATGCAACTCGAGGAGCTATGATAGGGGCGCGCACCATCACTCGCCTCCTGATTCGTTCCTACACCATCATTGTTTGGTATATAAGACCCGAGTTGTGGGCATTCAAATCAGTCTCATTTGGAGTTGGGGAAGGTGAACTTGCAGCTGGAGGAAGACGGGGTGAAGTATTATAATGGGATTGTGACTGTCAGATTATATAAATGTGTGTTAAGTGTGTTCGGTGTAAACACTTACGTTATGTTGGTTAGTGAGATATGTGATTGGGAATTAACGTGAACACTACTATTATGTGTTTAACTATTTGATTGCGAATTAACGTTAACGCTACTATTATTGTGTATTTAACTATTTGATTGCGAATTAACGTTAACGCTACTATTATTGTGTACTTAACTATTTGATTGGGAATTAACGTTAACGCTACTATTATTGTGTATTTAACTATTTGATTGCGAATTAACGTTAACGCTACTATTATTGTGTACTTAACTATTTTAGTTTACTAACTTGTGGACTAAAGCAACTCTTTAAGTAATTGGGTTATGATGAAAGTAATACTATTGTTTTATATTAATACTTACGAGTTCTTTCATTTTCTTTGAATTAAGCTTACATTGCTTAACGGTGCTTAGTACGGTGATGCTATTGTCTCATATTAGTAATATCGCCTTAGACTAACATGGCTGTGTTAATATTACTTATAGTGATTTCCTAAGCTGAAGAAAATTCTTTTGCTTCAAAATATTATATTTTGCTTTTCATATTATTTGAGTGAGACCTGAATCGAATCTATGAAACGATCCTGTAACTTTATTTACTCATAATCAAACCAATGTTACGTGGTTAAGAAATACATTTAACTAATTATTAAATATATATATCTAACTTTTTATGTGACTTTGATATTACTCCTGATGATAATAATAATACAATTCTATTAACGTAAGACAAGAACCAAGAATAATTAAATTAAATATAAATAAAAGGACATATAAGAAAACTATCTATTCATTTCAAATTGGGTAAGAGACTGAAATATTCTTACTTTAATATTTATCTTTCAAGACTTTTTATAGAATTAATAGTCCTTTAGATATAACTTATTCGGTTCATAACCATAGCCTACTAAGCTTCGGTTAAATAATAGTCTTTATAAATACTACATGACTTTAATTAGTTTCAGTATTTTTCATAATTAAAGAGTATCAGTCAATAAAGGATACTAAGTCCTAAGATCCAAAAGGAAAGGAAGCAACAACAGGAAATAATTTTATTAGATTTTACTTTTGTTTTGCCTTCAGCTGACTGATACCTTAATATATATCTCTGTGCTATCTAGATTCATCAAGTTAACCACTTGAGGATCAAGATACGTAACAGAAGAGTGGCGACCTCGCCAGGATTCGTTTCATACAGTTTCACTTAGTTTCATTAACGTTTCACTACTAAAAAACCGAATATTAATCATGCCTCAACTAATTAATGAAGAAGATGCTCGAGTTTTCATAGAATCAGAACCCACAGCCCCTGATATTGACTGTCTGTCAAAATCTGAACTGAAAGTGCTTGCCTCACATCTCCAATTAACTGTCTCAAACATGTCCAAAGTAGAAGTGGCTCAGACCATAAAGACCCACCTGTTCCCTGTAGAAGGCGGGGAGGGTGACGGAGCAGTTGGTGGGATCCCTAGTAAACTTAGCCAACTTGATGAACAATTGCCACCTGGTTTGACCGGTGATCAAATATACGAACTAGAACTAGCCAGAATGAAAATAAATGCCGAAGCAAATGCCGAACAAGCCAGAGCAAGTATAGAACTAGCCAGAATAAATGCCGAAGCAAAGACCGAACAAGTCAGACTAAATGCCAGTGCAACGACCGAACAATGTGAATATCAATATCGTACGGCTCAACTAAATGTCAATACAAATGCTCCCGAAATTGCTCCCCCTCTGGGATTGACTATGACTAGTGTCATTCCACCTTTCACTGAGGATAATGTGCAGGATTTCTTTGTTTTGTTTGAGGAAGTTGCTGGAGGTATGAAGTGGACAAGAGATCAATGGCCTTTTATGTTACAAACTGTTTTGACAGGGCAGGCTCGAGCCACGTATTTGTCAGAAGTAGCAGAAGTTAGGCAGGATTATGACAATCTCAAAGAAGCTATCCTAAAAACCTATCTATTGCAGCCTGAGGCTTACAGGCAATCTTTCCGTAAAAACCAGAAGAAAGTAGAAGAAACCCATAAGGTATTTGCCAGGACCATGACTAAAACTTTCAATCATTGGGTCAAGAGTAAGAAAGTCACAAGCTACAACGATCTGAAGGAGTTGGTCCTGTTAAAAAATTTCCTATGGAAAATTGATTCTTCTGTATCCTATCATTTAAAGGGGAAAAAGGTAGATTGTCTTGCCGACGCTGCTGACATGGCTGACACATACGTGCTCAACAACAAATTTCGTGGAAAGAAGCCCTACGATAATTCTAGCTCTAATTTTAAGTATCCCAATCACAAATCTGACAGACCCAGTCACAAGCCTATAACGTCTTCCCCAGCTAGCCAAAACCGAATTGTTCCCCCAACTAAAAATGCGACTCAGGGCAATGGTAACAGAGGTGGGCCCCAAACTAATAGTAATGCTCAAAGAGGGAACGTTCCCGTATCCCCTAAAGTATGTACTTTTTGTGGCAAGAGAGGCCACCTAGCTTATCAGTGCTGGGCCAAGGAGAGAACTGAGAGATCGGGGCAGACAGTTGCCACCGTATCTCAAACTCCATATGTGCCTGTAATGCAGGACTCCCGACAGAAGGAGTACCTAGCACCAAAAGTTCCTTTAATGCAAGACTCTCGACAGAAGGAGTACCTAGCAGCTAACGTAAAACATCTAGACAGGGGTGTAGTAGCATGTGTGGTGCAACCCTCTAGGGTTAAGCCAATAATAATTTCACCATCGGTGCAGGACAGTTACCGTCCCTTTATTTCATCTGGCAACGTGAGATTAAATGGTTGTATGCATGAGGTAAAAATTCTGAGAGACACAGGTTCTACTAGCACCCTCATGGTGAATCCTTACACTGAGTGCCCACCTGGCGAACCAGTTGTAATGAGAGGTGCTGGAGGCCAGTTTTATGCATACTTGGTAAAAGGCGAAATTGAATGTGAGTTACTACAGGGTGAGGCCACCATAGCTTTGTGTAGGTCCCAAGATATCCCTGTGCCTGGGGTAACGCTCCTTTTGGGGAATGATGTAGCAGGTGAGAAGGTCCGACCAGACTCCATTTTGTCACTTTCCCCTGTTAACGAGCCACTAACCGATGAGCTCGAAAAGGAGATGCCAACAGTTTTCCCTGTGTGTGCTGTCACACGTTCAATGTCTCGAGTAGCAGTTCCCTCCGACAGAAATGTACCGAATGTAAGAGTTGATGAAAGGGATGATGAGAGTGTGAATGACGCTCCTACTGTGCCTGATGATGTGACTGAGGTGGATTTATCTGACACCTTTATGGCTCATCTTGACCCTAACGATGACTATGAAACCCCTCCAAATTGTCCTAGTGGCCTGGTAGAGCTACAGAGAGATGATAGTGAATGCAAGGAGTTGGCTACCAGGTCCGTGAGTGAAGAGGAATGTGAGAAGGAGGGTGGTGAATGTTTCTACCTCAAAGGAAGAGTATTGTGGCGAAGATGGAGACCGCCACACAGACCAATCGATGACGGGGCTTGGGACGTCCATCAAGTAGTAGTCCCCAAACCTTGTCGTAGAGATATCATGGAAATGGCACATTGTATACCATTGGCAGGACACCTAGGTGTGAGAAAAACTCTAGACAGAATCAGAGCTCACTTTTACTGGCCAGGAATGCGTGCAGATGTAGTGGAGTGTTGTAGAGTGTCACACTTGCCAGATGACAGGAAAACCCAATCAGAAGGTGCCTGTACATCCTCTGGTGCCCTTGCCCGTTTTCGAGAATCCTTTTACTCGGGTGGTAGTGGACATTGTAGGCCCATTGCCTAAGACTTCCCAAGGTAACATTTATTTATTAACTATCATGGACATGGCAACTCGCTACCCAGAGGCTATACCCTTAAGGACTACCTCTGCTCCAACTGTCATCAAGGAACTGCTCAAATTCTTCACCAGAATGGGTTTCCCCCATGAGGTGCAAAGTGATCAAGGAACTAATTTTACATCTAACATTTTTCAGCAGTCCCTGAAGGAGTTGGGTATCGAGCATGTTAAGTCTAGCACCTACCACCCAGAGAGTCAAGGGGTTCTCGAAAGATATCATCAGACATTAAAAGGAATATTACGTAAATATTGTACAGAGACCGGAGTTGAGTGGGACAAGGGGGTACCTTTTCTTTTATTTGCTACTTGTGAGGTTCCAACTGAATCCCTGGGTTTTTCCCCTAATGAGCTAGTTTTCGGTCACCAGGTAAGAGGTCCTTTGCAACTATTGCAGGATAGCCTAGTTGGCCAGGAGGGGAACCAAAACCTCCTCAAGTATGTTTCAGATTTCAAAACCCGGCTGAGATCCTCATGTGAGTTTGCCGCTCAAAACCTGACCGTGGCTAAAAGCTCCATGAAGAAATGGTACGACAGAAAAGCCCGTGAGAGGGAGTTTCAGCCCGGTGATGAGGTTTTGGTCCTGCTCCCCCTTTTTGGCCAACCATTATCTGCCAAGTTCAGAGGCCCATATAAGATCATTCGGAGGGTGAGCATTACCGATTATCTAGTAACTACCCCAGACAGGAGAAAGCCCACGCAAGTATTCCATATAAATATGTTGAAACCCTACCATAGGTCCCCTGATTCCTCTCCTCCAGATTCTCCCACTGTGGCAGTGAATGTCAGGACCTGTGAACAGCCTGGTGCGGACGAAGTTTTCAGTTCTCTTACTGACTCGCAACAGACTGTTCCAGAGCCTGAAGGTATCCATGCAGACTTTGACTTGTCATGTAGCCTATCCAACTTTCAGTATAATTCAGTGGCTTGGAGGGAATTACCATCTAAACTATGTCATCTTCCCTCTGATCAAGCGAACCAACTAATCTCTGTTTTATCTCAGTCTCCCAGTGTGTTCCGTGATACTCCAGGGCTCACTTCTTTGGCCGTGCACGACATCGACGTAGGGGATGCAACTCCCATTAAACTATCCCCCTACCGTGTCTCACCACAACGCAGGAGTATACTGCAGGTCGAGCTTTACTTAATTTTTTCAAACCAGCTGATCACAAGGGCCTTCAGCCAGTGGAGTAGTCCGGTCATACTTGTGCCAAAGCCAGACGGGAGCCATAGGTTTTGTAGGGACTATAGGCAAGTCAATGCTGTCACAAAGAACGATACCTACCCACTGCCACGGATCAAAGATTGCATTTACCAGGTTGGCCTCATACAGCAGTAAGTTTCATTTAATGAGAGGATTTTGGCAATTAGCTCTCCCTTGTAGCGAGGTAAATATCATGCTTTTGTAGTGCGCTTTTAAGCCTTCAGCTGTGAGATGCCTTGCAGTTCGATTAACGCTCCAGCTACGTTCCGGCTATGTTCTGATGTGGTACCTGGAGACGTTGCCTACTTTGGGTGATATCCTTATTATATCCTCATTATAATCTTGCTGTTGCCAATCTGGTGGTGAATCTATTTATGTATTCTGTTTAATATTATGTACTGTACTCCTTAAACTCTTTTCTAGGGGGGAGGTCTGACATACGGAGCCCTGTATGTTAATTTAACAGTTAGAATTAGAGTTGAAGGAGCCGAACTACCCAAACGGTGAAGCGAGTGGGGAAACTACCTCTCCCGCATACCTGCAAACAAGCCTTCACACCTGCGTGCGTCATAGGGGACTCTGCAAACTACCTCGATGCCACGATGCTATGACGTATGATCGACGCCGGGAGCTGTGATTGGACCAGGCACCTGCTATGCAACTCGAGGAGCTATGATAGGGGCGCGCACCATCACTCGCCTCCTGATTCGTTCCTACACCATCATTGTTTGGTATATAAGACCCGAGTTGTGGGCATTCAAATCAGTCTCATTTGGAGTTGGGGAAGGTGAACTTGCAGCTGGAGGAAGACGGGGTGAAGTATTATAATGGGATTGTGACTGTCAGATTATATAAATGTGTGTTAAGTGTGTTCGGTGTAAACACTTACGTTATGTTGGTTAGTGAGATATGTGATTGGGAATTAACGTGAACACTACTATTATGTGTTTAACTATTTGATTGCGAATTAACGTTAACGCTACTATTATTGTGTATTTAACTATTTGATTGCGAATTAACGTTAACGCTACTATTATTGTGTACTTAACTATTTGATTGGGAATTAACGTTAACGCTACTATTATTGTGTATTTAACTATTTGATTGCGAATTAACGTTAACGCTACTATTATTGTGTACTTAACTATTTTAGTTTACTAACTTGTGGACTAAAGCAACTCTTTAAGTAATTGGGTTATGATGAAAGTAATACTATTGTTTTATATTAATACTTACGAGTTCTTTCATTTTCTTTGAATTAAGCTTACATTGCTTAACGGTGCTTAGTACGGTGATGCTATTGTCTCATATTAGTAATATCGCCTTAGACTAACATGGCTGTGTTAATATTACTTATAGTGATTTCCTAAGCTGAAGAAAATTCTTTTGCTTCAAAATATTATATTTTGCTTTTCATATTATTTGAGTGAGACTTGAATCGAATCTATGAAACGATCCTGTAACTTTATTTACTCATAATCAAACCAATGTTACGTGGTTAAGAAATACATTTAACTAATTATTAAATATATATATCTAACTTTTTATGTGACTTTGATATTACTCCTGATGATAATAATAATACAATTCTATTAACGTAAGACAAGAACCAAGAATAATTAAATTAAATATAAATAAAAGGACATATAAGAAAACTATCTATTCATTTCAAATTGGGTAAGAGACTGAAATATTCTTACTTTAATATTTATCTTTCAAGACTTTTTATAGAATTAATAGTCCTTTAGATATAACTTATTCGGTTCATAACCATAGCCTACTAAGCTTCGGTTAAATAATAGTCTTTATAAATACTACATGACTTTAATTAGTTTCAGTATTTTTCATAATTAAAGAGTATCAGTCAATAAAGGATACTAAGTCCTAAGATCCAAAAGGAAAGGAAGCAACAACAGGAAATAATTTTATTAGATTTTACTTTTGTTTTGCCTTCAGCTGACTGATACCTTAATATATATCTCTGTGCTATCTAGATTCATCAAGTTAACCACTTGAGGATCAAGATACGTAACAATATATATATATATATATATATATATATATTTGTTTTGCTTTTTTAGGTAGGTTATCACCCCTGGTAGCCTACTTCTGCATATTTCATACTTTTTTGTGTTTGGTTATTTTTGTTTTAGGTTAGTCTAGGCTATCATCCCTGGTGGCCTATTTCTGCGTACGGTACTTCAATTTTTAAATTTTCAGTTAGGCTATCACCGCTGGTGGCCTATTTCTGCGTACCGGTATTTCATAATTTTTGTTTTCGGTTTGTCTAGGCTATTATCCCTGGTGGCCTATTTCTGCGTACTTCAATTTTTAAATTTTCAGTTAGGCTATCACCGCTGGTGGCCTATTTCTGCGTACCAGTATTTCATAATTTTTGTTTTCGGTTATTTTTGTTTTCGGTTAGTCTAGGCTATCACCGCTGGTGGCCTATTTCTGCGTACCGGTATTTCATAATTTTTGTTTTCGGTTATTTTTGTTTTCGGTTAGTCTAGGCTATCATCCCTGGTGGCCTATTTCTGCGTACTTCAATTTTTAAATTTTCAGTTAAGCTATCACCGCTGGTGGCCTATTTCTGCGTACCGGTAGTTCATAATTTTTGTTTTCGGTTAGGATAGGCTATAACCCCTGGTGGCCTATTTCTGTTTAAATAAACATAAAATTGTTTTCGGTTCGGCTATCACTGCGTATTCAAATTTAATTTTGTTTTGTTTTAATTTTTGGTTAGGCTATCACCGCTGATAACTTATTTGTGTGTATTTCAACATTTTTGTTTTCGGTCAGGCCTATTTAAGTAAGTGAAGTGACCTGAAGGGAGTGAAGTGTTTTTAAAGTGAGTTTAGTGTTTTTAAAGTGAGTTAAGTGTTTTTAAGTGAGTGAAGTGAACTGAAGAAAGTGATTGTCACCATGCCTCGTGCCTGTACGAACTGCGCCGGTAGGTTTGGTGCTTCCATGTTTGCTCCTGCCGATCCACAAGTCTGCCGACTCTGCCAGCAACGAGAGGATTTGACAGCAAAATTGGATGAAGCCCTCAACAAGATCAACGCCCTCACCAGGAAGCTGGAATCACTCCAAGAGTTTGTAACACTCAACGTTGGAGTATCACTAACTCAAATTGTTTCAACTCCAGCATCCACCACCGCCCCAACGTCATCTGCCAACAATTCAACACCTGCAGTAGACACTGCAGCAGATGCTTCTGACGAACCTGAGCCGACATCAAACCAGGACAGCCGCCCTGTTCACCTTAGTCTCTCCCCCACTCCTCGTGCAAGAAGCCTGATAGCACGAACAGTACCAACCCCTCGCCCCCGTTCTACCCACTCCTCTCCCCGACCTGTACGTATAGTCCCGCCACCACAGGTTTCCGGATTTACACCAGTGAGGAACGGTGCACAGCCAACGAAGAAAAGGTCTCATCTACCAGTCACAATGTCAAACAGATTTGAGATATTGGTAGAGATGGAAGACGAACCAGAAGAGACCAGGCTCGTTGGGGATTCCATCCTACGAGGACAGGTCGAAGAGTTCTGCGACAGTCCCAAATCAACGAAAAAGATTTTGCATCCCAGGAGCTGGACTGGATGACATTGTGGAAGCCTTCGAAGATACCACAAAGGATGCAAATGAAAATACCCTTTTTGTCATCCATGCTGGTTCAAATGACGTCATGCGCACCAGATCCGAAGAGTTGATGGAGAAATATCGCAAGATGATCCAGCACTACAAAAACAAGTCAAGGAATATCATCATCTCAGGCATTCTCCCCAAGATCGACGCACCTGACAAATTCTACGACAAGGCCTTCAGCACAAATAGCCGACTAAAACATTTGTGTCTGAGGGAAGAACTTGAATTCATCAACCTCTGGGACAACTTCTACAACCAGCCTACTCTGTTCCGCAAGGATGGCACTCATCCAAACCCTGTGGGTTCAGCACGCATGGGTCGTCTCCTACACGAAGCAATCCGCAGCCATGGATCAAAAAACGCCATCCGAGGAGAAGCAGCAGTGACATAAATCATCCAACGCCAAGAAAAAAACAGAGGCAACCGAGGACCACCAGCGATAAGGACCGGAGACAGCGAGGACTGAGGACAGCCATGAACATAAATGTAGATCCGACAAGAACCAAAAATATTATTAACCCGGCAAGCGCGATAGGCCTCACGGAAGGCTTCCTATAGGGAACGCGATAGGCCTCACGGAAGCAAGACCATAAAAAAAGCTTTCCAAAAAAAAAAAGGGCCTATCAAAACAAAGGAATTTGTCTCTAGGTGAGATAATTCCCCTCCAGTACTCATCCATGTAAATCTCACCCACCCCCCTCCCCTCCTTCCCCACCTTATTCCCCCCTCCCTCCCCTCCTCAATTATCACCTATTTTCCCTCTTATTATCATCATTTATCGGTTATTTTTCTCTCCCGCGATAATGTAGCACAAGTGGGTTGCAGAAAAGATCGTTATGTAACACCCAGACACCGGCCCACACCGCCCCGCTCGTCTCAGTTACCTCACAGACAGCGAGAGAGGGTTGCCTGTGGCTCTCTCTCGCCTGAGATTATGACCGGGTGGCCAATATCTTCGTTTTTCACCACCCAAATGCTTTTCCCACTTATTTTAGCACTCTTGAAGGTTCATATATACATCATATATGTAAAATAAAAGCATACCGAAAACAAATAATGCTCTATATTGTAAATATAACGAATTCTGTCAGAATCCAAGGCTAGAAATGCACAAATAACTATCCTAGCCCCTAGGTCTATTTAGCGCTTGTCAGGTTAAAGCGCGTTCCGTGAGTTCTAAAATAACAAATTTAAAGGTTTTCTATGCAAACGCTCGTAGCATACGCAATAAATTTTCAGATTTAGAGGAGCTAGTGTTTACAGAAAATTATGATGTGATTGGCATAACAGAATCTTGGCTCAATACAGAAGATAGAGACTTTTTAGCAGAGTATTCACTTCCCGGTTATGTAATGTTTGAGAAAAGCCGAATAAATCGAAATGGAGGAGGCGTTTTACTTTATATCAAAGAAAGTCTTAACCCTACCCTCTTGTCAAAACCTCAAATTGTGAACGTCGACGCATCTTTTGTGCTAATAAAGAATAATAAAGGTACCAAAATAATACTTGCATTAATATACAGACCTCCAGCTCAATCAGTGCAAACTGACCGAGAAATTTACGAACAAATTGCAGATGTAAGTAACTCACAAGATACCGTAATTTTTGGTGACTTTAATTCACCTGTGACCAAGTGGGGCGATACTCTTACTTCACACTCAGGACATGACTTGTATACGAACTTGCAAGAGAGTTCGCTTTATCAATTTGTTGGAACGCCGACCCGTGGTAATAACGTTCTTGACATTGTACTTGCAACAAAAGAAGAATTAATAGAGAATTTGAATGTTGGTGATGAATTCAGTAACAGCGACCATCATACGATAACTTTCACTTTAAAGTTTACTAGTAACGAACCAAATAGTAGCATCGAAAAAGTCCCTAATTTCAAGAAAGCAAACTTCCATAAACTTAGAGCTATGTTTAAAGAAACTGACTGGAGCTTTTTAATTCACAATAACGACATAAATACATCTTGGAAGTTATTCGAAGCCACTTACCTAAAAGCAGTGCAAGACTGCATACCATCGAAAATACGGCGTCCAGGCCATAATAATAAGCCCAAAAGGTGGAATAAAGATATTTCAAACTGCCTGCTTGCTAAAAAATTTGCTAATGATAGATTAAAATCCTCACAAAATGACGAAGAACGGCTGAAATTTGTAGAGCTACGACGCAAAGCCAAAAAGTTAATTAAGCAAAGTAAAAAGACCTTAGAGTTACATATTGCGAATCAAAGTAAAACAAACCCGAAAGAATTCTATAGTTATATCAGAAAGAAAAAAGTAGTTACTTCAACTGTTGGACCGTTAGTCGATGAAAATGGAGAATACACCAAAGACGAAGAACAAATGAGTAATGCCCTCAATACCTTCTTTGCATCAGTTTTTACAACAGAAGACCTCAGTGATATCCCTACACCATCGCCGATTCAGATTGATAATTCAGATGTTTTAAGCAATATCACCGTTACAGAGAGAGAAGTATTGAATTGTTTAGATAAACTCAAGGTAAATAAAATGCCTGGACCTGATACAATCTCGCCTAGAGTTCTAAAGGAAGCTAAGGATGAGCTCTCTAAACCACTGATATTACTATTCAATAAATCCTTGCAGTCTGGAACTATGCCCGATCAGTGGAAGCTAGCCAACGTAACACCGATATTAAAAAAAGGCAGCAAATCCCTATCCAGTAACTATCGTCCAATTAGCTTAACCTCAGTTGTATGTAAAATGCTAGAAACGGTCATACGAGACACTCGTAAATCACTTAGAGGAAAATAACATACTTAAAGATACTCAACACGGCTTTCGTAAAAAACGTTCCTGTTTAACAAACCTCTTAGACTTCTTCCACGATATCCTCAACCTCTACGATGAGAGTAAAGCTGTAGATATTATATACCTTGATTTTCAAAAGGCCTTTGACAAAGTTCCCCACAAACGTTTACTGCTAAAACTAAAAGCGCATGGAATACAAGACGGTGTGTTGAAATGGATAGAAAATTGGCTCAGCGACAGAAAGCAAAGAGTAGTCATAAACGGTAAGGCATCAAAATGGACCAATGTAAGTAGCGGGGTACCCCAGGGATCGGTACTAGGACCAATTCTCTTTCTAATTTACATCAACGACATAGATGAGGGTCTCACCTGTACAATCTCAAAATTTGCTGACGATACAAAAATTGCAAATAGCGTACTCTCAAAAGAACAAGTTGACGATATGCAACACAATCTAGATAAATTGTCATGTTGGGCCCAAATTTGGCAAATGAGTTTCAATGCGGATAAATGTAAAGTACTACATATCGGATACCTAAATGAGAAAGCAAACTATTCGATGAATGGCACTCAGCTTAAGAATGTAAACAGAGAAACCGATCTGGGAGTAACAATATCGAGTAACCTAAAACCGAGTCAACAATGTTCAGAAGTTGTTAAGAAGGCAAACAAAATAATTGGCTTTATAGGCAGGTCATTTGAGCATAAATCCAAAGAAGTTATCCTAACCCTTTACAATTCCTTAGTGCGCCCTCTTCTGGAATACTGCGTTCAATCCTGGTGCCCTTATTACCAAAAAGATATAAACAAGCTAGAACGAGTTCAACGTAGAGTTACCAAAATGATACCTAGCCTAAAGAACTAACCATACGAAGAGCGTCTTAGAGAATTAAATCTATTTCCTTTAACCCAGCACAGATTAAGAGGCGACTTAATTCAAGTGTTCAAAATCATCAAAGGCATCGACAATATGAACTGTAGTAAGTACTTCACTATCGACCAATCTAATTACACGCGGGGAAACGGTTGCAAAATTATTGGTAAATCTTTTAACTCGCACGAATCTAAGAATTTCTTCTTCAATCGAGTTGTCAACTTGTGGAATGGGCTTCCCCGAAACGTTATAGACTGCATCACCGTTGATTCATTTAAACTCCGCCTAGACAAATATCTCGCATCAAACCCGCGACTGACTGCGTTTGTAAATGAATAACTTTATTTTATCCCCCCCTCAGTTACTAACCCATCTGTCCCCTACTAACTTCCTAATCCTGCTACGGACATTAGTTCCAGGGCAGTAATTCCCTTTCCAATGTTCCCTTACCCACTCTAAACCACTGTTTGGACACTTGATCCTCAGTGTTTTGGAGGACAAGCAACCTAGAAGGGTCACTAGATCTGTTGTTGCTTGATTTCCTTTGTACTCCTCCCCAATTGTACCCTAGTCCCTCTTCTAGCAAAAGGACAGTGCAATGTTTTCAGGCTGATTACATATCCCCCTTGAAGCCTGTTTGAGGGCGTCACGGTTTTGCTGATTGCCGAGAGAGAGAGAGAGAGAGAGAGAGAGAGAGAGAGAGACAGAGAGACAGAGAGAGAGAGAGAGAGGGGGGGAGAGAGAGAGAGAGAGAGAGAGAGAGAGAGAGCGAGAGAGAGGGGGGGAAGGAGGGAGGGAGAGAGAGAGAGAGATATTACAAACATAATACCTAATCAAGATAACATACATTTAATCCTAGGACGAAATATTTAGAGAAATTGTGTAGCAGTCAAAAATTTAGGATGAAAAAGGAAAGGAAAATACTGGAAAACAAAACGAGAATTATATAGACCACAACAAGGGTATATTTCTATGTTGTTGTTTCTGTCTGTTTTTGTTACACTGTCGTTGTTTTTGTTTTAATAGGATCTGTCAGCAACTGCATGTCAATACCGTTGGAAAATTACGCACATCCAAAGTTACGGGATATATTTCGGTCTTTGACACAAGCGTCCTGAAAGTGAATTTACAAAGGAGTACAGAGGCAATCAAGGAACAACATGTCTAGTGACCCCTCTAGGCTGCTTGTCCTCTTTAACACTGAGGATCAAATGTCCAAACAGTGGCTTAGAGTGGGTAAGGGGAAATTGGAAAGGGAACTACTGCCCTGGAACTAAGGACCCAGTGACTTCTTGCATGGAAATTATCCATTTGAGTACCAGTGACGTGTGATATATTTCCTTCTTGCTAAATTTAGACGATATTATGCAGCTTAGGAAAGGAATTTATGCATTACTATCCTCAACTGCTCTCATACAACCTGTCCCAAAGAAGGGTGACCGCTCGCAACCCTTCAACTATCCTCCAATTGCTCTCATCTCTTGTATCTCTAAAGTTTTTGAAACTATTCTTGCTTCCAAATTTCTCAAGCATTTCTCTTCTCATAATCTGCTCTCAGATCGCCAGTATGGCTTCCTTAAGGGTCGCTCTACTGGTGATCTTCTTTCATATCTTACTAACTCTTGGTCATCCAACTTTCGGGACTTTGGTGAGACTTTTTCTGTTGCACTAGACATATCGAAGGCCTTCGATAGAGTCTGGCACAAATCTTTAATTTCCAAACTGCCCTCCTTCGGTATCTGTCCCGCCATCAGTGCCTTTATTTATCTCTAATTTCCTTTCCGGCCGTTCCATAGCTGCGGTTGTGGACGGCCATCTCTCATTTCCTTATCCTATCAACTCCGGTGTTCCTCAGGGTTCTGTCCTATCTCCTATTCTCTTTCTAATTTTCATAAACGATCTTCTCAACTGTACTTCCAGTCCCATCCATTCATATGCAGACGACTCTACTTTACACCACTCAATTAGTTTTCCAGAACGCCCCAGCCAGCAGTCCCTCAAAAGTAAACTTAATGAAACCATAAAATGCTTATCTTCTGATCTAGCTACTATTTCCAATTGGGGTAGAGAAAACCTTGTTGCGTTTAATGCTTCCAAAACTCAATTTATCCATCTTACTACCCATCAGGAACCTCCAGAGGACTATCCCTTATTCTTCAACAATACAAAAATCAACCCCTCATCTTCCCTCAATGTTCTCGGTGTCTCTTTTTCTTCTGCTCTCACTTGGAAAGACCATATTACCATTCTCGCTAAGGCACCCTCCCAGAAGGTAGGTGTGCTCAACCGCCTCAAGGGGTTCTTTACACCTGCACAGCTTCTTGCTCTGTACAGGGGTGCAGTGTGTCCTTGTATTGAGTATTGTTCATATGTGTGGGGAGGATCCTCTTACACTGCACTCCTAGATAAAGTAGAAAGGAAAGCCTTTCGTATCATTAACTCCCGTCCACTCTCCAATCTCTCTTTCTTCGCCGCAATGTTGCATCTCTCTCTCTCTATTCTATCGCTACTACAATAATCAGTGTTCCTCGGAGCTTTCCCAGTGTATACCACCTCCTCTACATAGGCTACATAGTACACGCCTTGCAACACAATCCCACCCTTACTCTGTGCAACTCTCCAGCTCCGTGTGTCCAGGCATTTTGGCTGGAACGTCCCTTGATTTCGGCCCTGTCACTCTTTGAAATCTGGGGGAGGCACTCGTTGCAGGCAGTTATGCCTTTTGCCTCCCTCATTCACATAGAAAAAAACAAAACAAAACTAGATTGGCGGTAGATGTTATTAGCACACTGAAATATTATACAACTTTATATCAGAAGCAGCCAGACCACAACTGATCGAAATAATTGCTGGAAAAATCACTCGTGTGACACCGCCTTTAATTGGAGACAGGGATGTTAACCCTTTCAAGATCCGATTTATATTTTATGTCTATTTTTATTCTGGTTACCATTAGATAATATTATTTACATTATTATCTACCTCTAGTACTCAAAGGGGTAACTACGACCTCAATATATCAGCTGAGTACCATAGGTCCTTCTTATATTTCATAAATTTGTCTAATTAAAGCGAGAAGAAGTAAAAAGTCACCACCATGCTGAAGTGGTTAATATTAAATGTAAAGCTAGAACACCAGACTCTATTCAAGGGAGAGGGGTCGTTTTTCTTGATCCACTTCTCCCTAATGTTTAGCCCCATTAGTTTTCAGATTGTATTACGTTTGCCTCAATAGTTTCTCGATTTTAACAACTTTTGCCTCAATTTCTTAATGAATAACACGAATGTTCTTGTCATTTAGGTGTCAATATTTCCTGGTGAGTGATAGCGAGCCTGTAATTTAAGATATTCCAGGGACATTTTTCAAACGAAAAATGTAAACATTGATCTTGAAGGAGGGACTTTTGTGTTTTTTAAGCTTGATAAAGGTCTAGGGAGGAAAATAAAAAAAAAGGAAACATAAAATATAAAGATACATAAATGAAGAAAAACGTACGACCAATGTAGAATTCTAGGGTAATAGTTTTAACATGTATTTTTGGTATAGTGTTGGTCATAGATTTTTCTGAAGTAAGGAAAAAGGAAATGAGAACTGACAGCTGAGGTAGACTAAGATTTGCACAGTAATCTAAACAATCAATATACTGTATATGTAACACACATATTGTAGACTCCAGTATGTAAAAATAAAACATTTGAATATATTTATAAAGTTATACCTTACATTAGTATATATTTGTCTTCATATTATATAATTAGGTATATGTTCCCGTGTGGATTAATCTATACATTGCAGTATATCCACATACCACGCACATACACACAAATGTACAGTATGTACACATAATATTTACAAACCTTATATCAAATGTTTACTGTAAATACACTGAACATATTGTGGGCGATTAACAGACCTCATTAATCCTTCATAAAAAGTGAAGTATTAACACCTATTAAAAAGCTTCAATAACGTAACATGCATTATATAACACATACAATATTATACGTCATTAATGTGTTGTTTTACAAGACGATGTCCCAGTTGATAATATATATTGCTCACCCATTCATTATACTGTCAGCACGTATAACCCCAAAACAGTGTAACACATTCCTCACCGTTCATATTGTGTAAGAATATACACCAACACATACAGTATACAAGCACAAACACACACTTAGCTTTAGCTCTCTCTCTCTCTCTCTCTCTCTCTCTCTCTCTCTCTCTCTCTCTCTCTCTCTCTCTCTCTCTCTCTCTCTCACACACACACACTCACAAACACACAGGCACTCACACAAACACACACTTATGCCCCCACCCCTTCTTTCCTTCTCTTTTTGTGTTTCTCTGTTACACACACACACACACACACACACACACACACACACACACACACAGAAATTCTAACAAAAGCCAAACGTACACGTGAATGAAGGAAAAAGGTTAAAAAGAGTGAGGTTGTATATTGTTCGCCAAGCCTCGCCTTTGTCGGATAAAAAATGAAAAACACACGTCAAAAACCAGAACGAGAGAGAGACCCGTTATTTGGCCCGGGGCTCAAAGGTCAGGTACAAACCCACACACACACACACACACACACACACACACACAAACACACACACCCACCCACCCACCCACCCACGCGCGCGGGCGCGCGCACAATATCACACACACGGAGACACACACACACACAATCACATACAATATAACCCACCATTAATACAACGAGAGGATGAAACGCACCGGACAAATACAACTATACGAGGGAATTCATGCTCTAAAACGGGAACTTGAAATATACAAGTTTTTCTTTTTTAATTGAAGACTGTCAGAAAAAATTACAAGGTTATATATATATATATATATATATATATATATATATATATATATATATATATATATATACAAAACATAATAATAATAATAATAAAATAATAATGATAATAATAATTATTATTATTATGATAATAATAATAATAATAATAATAATAATAATAATACACGGGAAAGGATGAAATGCACCAGACAAATAAATGGGAGTTCTTGTGCTAAAACTATAACTTGAATGTTATTTGGGTTTTATTTGAAAACAAATTTCGAGGAAAATTCGAAGGTTTTATGCAGTACATACCACGTGAAGAATATTGCGCACTGAGAAATAAAATTGTATCGGGGAATATATGCGCTCAAACGAAGACTAGAGAGATACAAGGTGTATAAAAAACACTGAGGGGATATAACGTTTAGGTAGATACAACTTTACTTCATGCACTAAATTGAGAATCTTGCCGAATATTTCAAGCTTTGAATAGGCTAGTTTTCAACGTTCGTTTTTCATCTGGTAACAAGTACTCACTAGTTGAAAGCGCAAGTTAATTTAAGTAAAGATAATAGTAATTAACCCACTGAACCCCAGCGACAACAACGTATCGTCGTCAATGTATGTAACGCTAAACCCCAGCGACGACAATGTGTCGTCACAGGTACTCCGGTCCCAATTACTCCGGTCCTATGGAACCTAGAGGGCTCAGATTTGTATGGGAACTGTGTAAGCATCCCATGCAACCATGCCGATGGTTGAAACCTAAAGTCCAACCGCGTGCGCGTGAGCGCGCAAAAACCGGTATTTTGGGTGTATTTGCCTTCAATTTTTTACTCTTGTAAAATCGACTTTTGGGGGCTCCGTAGGACCAATTTTTGACCTTTTTGATCGTTTTTTTGTGGTTATTCCTTCATTCCTAACCCATTCGCTATTGTTTCTGGAAAAAAAAAAAATCAAATCCTGCCGGTCCCTGGTGGTACATTTATTTATAACTAGCTGGGGCTCAGTGGGTTAAGAAAAACTATAATTATCGACATTTGATCTAAATTTGGCACGGAATTAAGGGGGAAAGGGTTAATTTATTGGTTGATATATTTGTATATTTATTGTTTTGTAGATTCCTCCCTAGACTTCCATCAAGCTTAACAAAAATCCCGAAGATCCCCCTGTTAAATAAATTTGTACATGTTTCGGTAGAAAAATTTCCCGGCCAAAGGCTGGTTTCACCTTAATTACAAGCTCGCTATCGTTTGCCAGGATACATCGACACCTATATGGCACGAAAGGTTTTAATATTGAGAATTAAATTGGGTGAAAAGTCTTAAAATCGCCAAACTAATGGGCCGAACATCTTAAAATCTAAAAACTAATGGGTCTTGTGACGTCTACCAGCGTGGGCAGAATCGCCTCTCGTTAGCCACTAGCGCTCGCCAGGGACATCGAAATGGGCTACAGTTATCCGAGAATGTTGTTCTTTCTTTCCTTGTGCTCGCATTGTCACAGACAGTCCAGTGGTGGTCTTTGTTTTCGTCTGTGACAACGGGAAGTATTATATATCATTAGTAGAATATAAGATGCATTGTGTACAGTTAAGGAGAGAGAGAGAGAGGCGAGAGCATGGTGGTAATATGTGCGTGTGTATGTATGTGCTGCCTCACTCGGAGGAGTTTTCCCGCTCGCGCGGGCTTTCCCTCGCCTTTGATTGGCTGGTGGCTCCTGGCGCGTCCTAGGGGCCTGCTGCCTTGTGACGTCTCGGCCCGTGATTGGCCGACCATCGCGCCTTTGTGGGCTCCTGTGTGACTTGCCTCCTGCATGTGGGTCCACAGGAGCTGTTCTCCTCAGGACAGGCTTGGCGCGTATGCTTTTAACATCCTTTTGCATACTCTCTCCCGATCATCCCCTTTACCACTGTCTCTCTCTCTGACCTTCTTTTTTTTCCATTGCTTCTCACCTCTATTCAATTACTTGTCCCCTTGGGTTCTGCATACGGTTTCCATAGCCTGCCCATTGTATTGTATGTGCCGTCCTCTGAGATATTTACATGTACTTAGAATAGGTTTTGAGGGTTCTTAGTTAGTAGAGGTTGGGAACTTAGTGTGTCTCCATTATTGATTTAGTGTTTCTGCTCTTTGATTTAATGCTAGACTGAGATAAGGTAACTGTAGTCGTTGTCCCCGATGTGTGTATGGTTTGCTTATACCTACACGACTTCGACCGGTCCTGTGGTAGCCTGTGGTCTCTTTTCGCTTGCGTCCTTTACGAGTGCAACATTGTGTTGACTGAGGGTTTTAGCGTGTTCCAGTTCCACACTTTGTTGCCTCTTTGCTTGTCTTTAGAGGGTCGCCAGGATAGAACCAGATACTTGTGATCTGGATCTATCAAGAGAGCACCCTAGTCAATTAACGTAACTTAAAGGATGCAGTCTTAAGGACATCGGCAGGCTACAAGCCTGTCTTGCTCAACCACAGTTCCTTACCTAGAGTATTCCAGCTAGACATTATTAATCGAGTAGACACTTATTAGTATTTAATATAAGCTCTTTGATATGTACGCATTATTATTCACAGCATTTATTAGTCTAGGTTGTTGCTGAGTTGCACAACCATAGCAGACTGTTTCGTTGATGAGGAAGTACTTCTTTTAGTGACGAGCATTGCTACCGTTGCACATTTATAGTATTCTCGTGTCAGTTAACATTATATGTCCTATCTTTTAGTGTATTCAGTTTACACGTGTGGTGTCCTGCCTCCTGCCTTTATATAGTTTAAGATACGAGCATTTTATGAGCATCAGACTTTCTTCAGAAGTTTCCAGGTCAATGCTGTAGGACTATAATTCACTTTCTTTCAGATAGGAGTGAAGAGTTTATTGTTGTTTAGAGTAACTGTATTTAAGCATCTTTTTATTGTATTAAATCTTGCAGTGATTTACTTGATCTTTCCATAGATTCCTTTTTATGCATTTTAACGTAACTTGCATCTTGTTTTGTTATCAGGCTATACCAGTGTGGGTTTGCCTGAAGTAGAGTACATTTATGCCCAGTTAAGGATACCCCATTATCGCAGATTAACTCTGGAGGGTATAGGTGTTTTTGTTCGCCGGCATATAAGTTCGAGGGTTTGGATCTAGCGTACCGTTGTTGCATAGTGCCCTATTAGTAGTCCAATCATTAACTGCCCTTGTTTTATTCGTAGCCCCGGTCGTAACAGTCTAAACATGTGGGAGAAGGGGGTCCATAAAAGGCCACCATCCCCCCTTAAAACACGGAAATCTAAGCGTTGAAAACCCGTAAAAATAATGTAAGAATTATAATATAAAGAAAGACAGCCGGAATTCTGGTGAAAACATATTTAACACAAGATAGTGTTATACATTAATAATTACAATGTTAACCCTTGCAGTACAGTTGAAAGAATTCTGTCTTCTTAACCCGGGAGCTGCCGGGAGACTCTTAAGAGTTCCCCCGGCGGACTGCGGGAAGACTCTTGAGAGTAAGTAAAATAAAAAATCAACTTTTGACATCGAAAAAAAAAAAAAAAAATAAAAAAAATAAATTATTTTTTTATTTTTTTTTGGCCCCTGGGCCATGCAAAATCTCAGTCCTCTACCTCCCCTCCTTCCCCACTTTCCTCCTCTCCTTCAGTTATCACCTATTTTCCCTATTATTCCCTTATTCTGAGGTATATTTTCGTGCTAACATTAGCGAGTTGCAAGCAGGGTGTTGTCATCACTGATGGCAAGCGAGTGCAAGAGAGAGAGAGAGAGTATCGATCGACTGTGTCTCAGTGGCCTTGGGGGAAATTGGCGGGAAAGCAGTTTGCCTCACCCATACATTATACAACTCGCGGGCTATATCTCCGATTTTGACCATCCAAACGCTGTTTTCACTCGTTTTATTGTTGTTTCAGGTTAATACCTTTATAATCAACCCATAATAGGCGCATATGGATAATTATTAATGCTATTAATGGTACAATGAATATTTTAGTGACGGAAACACCTCAAATACGTCAGCACAGGGGGACGTTTTCAATTACCCCCATGCGCACTTGTTAGGTTAAGCCTGGTTCACACATATCCGAGTCGGTGCGCGAGTCCAACACGAGTCACACTCGTCGATTATCGCCGTCGCTGGAGGCCGAGTCGGCCGCGAGTAGCAATTGCTCCCGAGTCAAGGAGAGTGTAACACGAGTTAACTCGAGTCAATACGAGTCAACACGTGTCCATGCAAGAGTCTGTATGAGTAACTGAGAATCAAAACGAGTGTAACACGAACCAAACACCAGTGTCCAAAATTTGAAAAATAACGGCCACATTCCATTGCACGCAAACAAAGAGTATGGACGAGTCTAACACGAGTCAACGCGGGTCAACGCGAGTGTTACACGGATCAACATGTGTGTTACATACGTGTTGTTGCGTGTAGACACGTGTTGATTCGCCAACGTCGAAATGATGACGAAAAGCGACGAATCACCAAAGTGTGTTACGCGGGTTTACACGAGTCAACACGAGTTAACACGAACAATGAAGAGTTATTCAGAGTTCAGCACGAGTTAACACGTATGTACATGAGTCTACACGTATATAGGCCACAATCGTGGGTACTCGCTACGTGGCCCAAAAATTTCATGCATGCATGACATTTTTGGACCCCGTGGCGAGTACCCACGAGTGTGTCGAGTAAACAAAGAGTATACACGAGTCTAACACGAGTGTTGAGGAGTCTCGACGAGTCATTGCCGAATAGCAAAATTTCAGCACTCGTGTTGGACTCGCGCACCGACTCGGCTATGTGTGAACCACCCTTTATTCTGGCTATTAGATGATTATATTCAGTGTAGGAAGAATTATGATAGTCAACGAATTAATGGAGATATGATACACTTCGCATTACTAGACGTCCTTCCTAAGCTGCGTAAAATCGTTTAATACTAGCCAGTTTATAAGGCATAATGGCGTCACCCATGCTGAAGTGGTTAAAGGAAAGTACATTCGAATAAAGGTAAACGTTATCGTTGAATATTGCATGAGAGAGATTATATGCGGCATAAACGAAAACCTTAATATAATACAAGCAAGCGTTCGCAAATAAGTATTAGCAAATGTGAATATGTTTCATTTGAGAGAGAGAGAGAGAGAGAGAGAGAGAGAGAGAGAGAGAGAGAGATAATGAGCAAAAGAGCGAGAGCGAGAGAGAGGGTACATAGCTATAGATAGAAATACACCTATGTACACAATTTGGCACAATTCAGTAATTTCCTGGTGTTGCTTAGAATTATTGTCGCTGCAATGGATTATAAACTCGGGTATGAAACAATATTTGGCCTAGTTTATTCAGCTCGGGATAACATAAATGAAATGGACATAATAAAGCAAGTGATGAATGTATTGCGAGGCCAGGGTTGTATTATATTATATTATCTCAAACAACACCAAATAACAGTATACTACAATTAATCAAGGAACGGGTGCTTGTTGGCCTAACGATAACATGGAACGATATGCACAATAAAAGGCCATGACTTGTGTTACATTGATATAAATAATTAACAACCTTTAATAATCGAAAGGGGTATATTCAAACATTTAAATAAGCCACATATTCGTTCATGATTGCCTGTTAAATGTGCTTAAGATGGTATTTATTTATGCATATTAAATCACTGCCGTTTATATAAAACACACACACACACACACACACAGCCCGTAGCCTAGTAGGTAGAGCTCTCGTCTCACACACGAGGGGTCGGGGGTTCAATCCCCGGCCGGGCGGAGACAAATTGGGCTTGTCTCCTTTCATGTGTTAGCCTCAGTTCACCTAGCTGTAAATAGG